>PVKM010009474.1:9904-36902 GCA_004027735.1 Carollia perspicillata
GAGCTCCTTGAATCCTGTTCCGCTGTTTTCCAAAGCTGGCCACTTGTGCTGGTCTAGGTCTAGGGCCTCCCAAGAGGTTCTCTGTTGCACGCCAATGTCAGATGCTGTCCCCACACAGCCCTCGCCAATTTTTCAGGTTCGAGTTTATCATAGACCTGAGGTTGGGGCCTCCAGAACCCTGAGTCAGTCTGCCTGGGTCTCACCCTTTGAATGTGAGTGCTCTGAGTTGCTGTCCCTTCCCCCACAGAAGTGTGCTCAGTGAGGGTAACTGGGACCTGGCAGTGGTGATTCAAACAGACCTGGGGATGGTGCCCTCACTCTGTAGGAGGTGGAGGTGGACAACTCCTCTCCCTCATGTGTCTGTCCAGGTTGAATTTGCTGGGCAGCTTGGCTGTACTTTCCCGTATTGCAGCTGCAGAGGTAGAATCCTGCCAGATGCTGGGTGTGGGGCGAGGTCGGTGCCCAAGAGCTGTGAGCCAGAGCAGTCCTCTTCCTCAAGCCGAATCACCCAGGCTCCAAAAGGGCTCACCCTGTCCTTGTTTCTTTCCGTCTTCTGTGCTCCTAATTATAAATTTCCAGATGACCTACACTTCAGCTGGTTTTTCAAGACAAATACTCTGCAATTTAGCTGCAAGTCTTGTTTGGGTCTGGGAGCAAGGGGTCAGAGCGCCCAGCTACTCTGCAGACATTGTGGAACCCCTGTGCTATAGGAGTTTTATCATAAGGGGAAAAATTACCTATGAAACTATCATAGTGGCACTGGTGAGACTTAAGAGAGTTGGAACCATGGCAGTGATAATTTGGGGGGTTCCCCACATGAAAGACTTTTACATTAGGATCGATGGGTGGCTGATTATGTGGATTGAAGGCACAAGGAACATTTACAGTAATGTAAATACTTTTACCTTTAGCCCTGGGTGAGGGATGCCACTATTAAACAAGATAGGAAATAGAAAGGAAAAATGTGGTGAGCCTGAGAACGTTCAGTTCAGTTTTGAACTTTTTGAATTGCAGGTATCTGTGGGACATTTATGCAGAAATGAATACAGGACATTTTTATGTCCTTGCGGAGATCGTTATTAAGAGGGTGCTGTTGATTTCTTCTTGGAATTCTGGACATGGGACTGTGCTAGGCTGTGTTACAATAGCAATAGTGACCTTCGCCTTTAAACACAGTTAAACTTCAGAATCAATACACAATTACATTTTATATTGATCGTATTCTAAAATATTCTAAGTCACTTGTTTCTTCATGTTGCAATTACAAACAGTAGGGCCGAGATGAGGTTTTATGCTGCTCTAATAGGCTCAGCAGTGCTAGTGAAGTCAGTGAAGTCCGTCTGGTGGCCTCTGACCACTGCCAGTACAGAACTTGTTTCTCTTAGTGTAGCTGGTAATGCTACAATAGTAAGTGAGATGAGGAATTGTTTTCATTCATTCATTCATTTATCCAGCCAGTCATTTTCTACTAACTGAGTGCCTGATACAGGCAAGGTATTATTGCTTTTCAGCTGGGCATGAAACAGTACCATTGTTTTGTTTCTAGAAGTGGATACCACAACAAAACCTTATCATAAAAATCTATATTTTCTTTTCAGAGACTTAACAGTTGTTTTAAATGTAGAAATTTTAAAAAATTTCTCAAAACCTTAAGATCGATTCTGGTAGAGAGGGAGGTGTTGAGAGGAGTAAAGAAAGTGAAAGAATTAAGAAGATAAACAGAGTGAATGTGAACTAGCTTAAGATATTACATGTATTGGTCTCTGCCAAAGGCAGTTTTTGCTAGACCTGATTCTGACAGTTCTGCCTAGCACTTTTCTTAAGTTCTGTCTTGCCTGATTTCATTTTCTGTCCACCGAACCTACTGTTGTGGCATGCTAGTCAAATGTGGGAATTAAGAGCAAGGTCGAACATTGCCTTGGTTCACACCTTGCCACCTAGTGTCTGTGTGAATCAGGATAAATTTCAGCCTCTCTAAGTCTTGATTTATTTCTCTATAAATAAGGATAAGAGTGCACTGTGTAACTAACTAGCTTATAAGACTATCCCATTTAATATAAGCTGTTTGTCACAGTGCCTGGCACACAGTATATGGTCAATAAATGTAGCAATTAAGCAATAATAGTGATAAATTTTTGTGAATCCTAATAGTACTCCTGACTTCCTTAAAGTGCTAGATAACATTCAGTAAAAGAACACAGTTTTGAAAATTTTAAAAAAGATTTTATCTAAATTTTAGAGTGGGGAAGGGAGAGAGAGAGGAAGAGAAACATCAGTGTGTGGTTACCTCTCATGCACCCCATGCTGGGCACCTGGCCTGCAACCCAGGCAGATGCCCTGACTGGGAATTGAACCGGTGACCCTTTGCTTCAAGGGCTGGTACTCAGTCCACTGAGCCACACCACCCTGGGCTAGTTTTGAAATTTAATGAATATATTCATTGATTCTATTTTATTTTTTTTTGAAACATTATTATTCATTTTTACCTTGACATTTTTGTAATCCAATGTGTATATATTATTTTTTTATCTTTCCTTGTACATTGATCTCTGCTGTTTAAAAAAAGAAAACTTAGAGATTTCCTGTTAAAAAAAATAACTTCCCTCCTGGCTGTTCCTCTTGCTTCCTGATGCCCAATTAACCTATCCTATGAGAAACCTCTGTAGAATAGTGATATAGGTATACAAATCTAAGAGTAAATAAAAACAAAGTGTGTAATAAAGCAGAACGGGTTCTTCCAGTAGAGGGAGATGTTGGCAAAATAGTCAAGCCACATAATATGCAGGTGCAGTGGGCATCGAACTTAAAAAACAAAACTTTCCTTGTGTAAAAACATCTAACTTATTAATAATTAATTAGTATAAGCTCAGTAGCACCATGGATTCTGTTTTGCTGCCTGCCAAACCCAAACTCATTAAACAAGCACCTAGGGAAGCACTGTGAGGAGTGTGCACACTGTTACTGTTCCACATAGCTTTGCTCACGTACTGGTTCAGAGATGGAAGTATAGATAAGATCGTTGACACTGCCCCCCTGTAGAAGTTATAGGCTGGATTACTCGAAAACAAAGAAAGTATAGAAACTATATGCATACTTCTATAATTTGAAAAGATTTTTTTCACAGTTACAGATTTTCTAAATAAACTGGTGTAGCTCTTAAGTGACATAAACTAATGGATTGAATAAGAACACTATCCTTTCTATGAAAGTAAACATTATTAAAAAGATAATATCTTTGTAATTTAGATCCCCAGAATTCTGAGGTTACTGGGAGGGCTGTAATTAGCAAATTAACAATGTTTAATTAAGCTTGAGTTGGACATTTTTCAAGTATTTTGAGTAAGATAGTTAAATCGATTTGAACCTTTTCTTTTCCAAGAGAAACATCGCATTTCTTTCTGTCAACAGCACTGTCCAATAACTGACTACTATGATAGTCCCTCCGCGCTGTGAGAGTTAATGCTCTTGTTCTATCACACCCTAAAAATTGCCGTCCTGGAACTTGGGGGTGTTGAGACTGCCCTTAAACCTGAGAGTCTCCCTTAAGAATTGACTGAGTTTCCCCTCTGTATCATGCCTAAATATTTTGATGTGGAGTTTATTACTCTTGGCTACATTATTAAATTCAGTTTGTAAAATGTTTAAAGAACTTTATATTATATACAAAATACATCTTAAACAAATCACTGTAGTAATTTTGCCATTTAAATTTCTGAATCATTTAGTTGATTCAGAAATGGAAGTTAAAGATCTCTGCCAATTTTATTCTTATTAAATAAATTGGGAAATATTACCACCAGCAACATAGGAGATACACATATTAGCTTTAAAAAGATACTATCTTAAACACACAATTTTATGTAGAATCCTGCATGCTTTCATCACTTTCCTTTTAACTTTTGCTAAGGAGCATCATTATTCTTTGTGTTTAAGTGGATTTTTATAATTTTGTAAATAACTATGGAGGATCATCTATCATAGAATAGATGTCACAGCATGTAGTATGGTGTTTTTTTGTAGCACCAAAGTTGTTCCCTGGTTGTACATGCTTTTGTAAAGTGAAAAATTTTAAGTATTTTATTTAACTAGTAGATGTGTGGCTTTTTTGAATTATTTAAAAATAATTTTCAGTGAATAGACTTCATTGGACTACCCCATTCAAAGAGTGTCTTTGAACCACTGTAGAAATACTGGAGTGCCTTTTTTTCACCTTTGCAAATAAGTTAACATGTATTAAAAATGGCCATAAGAAAATGAGATTGAAAAAATAAAAAGTAAATGATCGGTGTGCTTATGTATATTCATTAGAATAGGCAAGGCTATGCTGCATTAGTAAGCCCAAAATCTCAGTGACTAAAAACAAGAAAGTTCACTTTTCGTATATACTGGATGTCCGTTATACTTTGAGAGCAGCGATGTCTTTGTTGTAGTCCCTCAGGGACTTGGGCTGAGACAGGCTCCATCTTGACGCGTGCTTCGGCTATTACAGTTCTGGGGAAAGGATGTGCAGTGAATCTTTGATACTCTTACAACTACTGTCTGAAAATGACAGCTCACCCTGGTGTGATGTGGCCACACCTGAGTTCAACAGACTGTATTATTCCCACGCAGACTGGGGCACTGGGTTGCAGATACTACAGCGGTTCACCAGACTCTTCTAAATGAGCGAGCATTTGGGGAACTAGCAGTAACCACACAGAGTGTGTGGTTTAAAACTGACCATGGGAAGAAAATGAAATGTTTTCACCTGATCGTCATCTGATTAGGTTTAGAGCTTGTATTGGGTTCAGTGCACTAAACACATATACATGCCCCCACACACAATTCTACGTGGTT
This sequence comes from Carollia perspicillata, assembly GCA_004027735.1. Classification (NCBI taxonomy): domain Eukaryota; kingdom Metazoa; phylum Chordata; class Mammalia; order Chiroptera; family Phyllostomidae; genus Carollia; species Carollia perspicillata. Next base: position 14,741 of record PVKM010009474.1, read on the forward strand.
CAAATAGTACAGGAACTGTTTCACGGAAACATTTATGCCCTGTGCGACATGAGCGTTGTTCCACTTGCAGTGTGGACAGGGAGCAGCGGTGTTGCAGGGCCTGACTGACCTGCTTTGAAGTCATATTCGTAGGTTAGCCAGGACCTTTCGTAAATTTCATGTCCACATTGCAGTGTAGCAGGATTGTAACCCTTTTTTTTGTCTCATGGGAAAAGCCAAATTTTAATTTGGAGCTTAAACATATTAATTGTGTAGTGTGTTAGGAAAACACTGAGCACTACAAATAGCTAACAGTTTAAATAATAATTGTAACTGGGCCATTAGAGATATTGCCAAAATTCACACTAAAATGAAAATGTTGTAATTTGTTGTAAAGATCTGGTGTTTTTCATTTATTTTTGTAATCTAACACAATTACTATTATTTAACCATTGCTAACATTTTCTGGTTTGGGGTTTTTTGTTTGTTTGTTTAGGTATTACTGATTTTCCTAAAATATTTTGTGAAACTTCCCAGAAGCTGGTTAGTGTGGAAGCCTTTGCTCTGGCTGCGAAGTGCTATTCTGTACAGAACTTGGGAATATGTACTCCTTTGGAACAGCTGCTTATAGCCCTGCGAGGAAATCGGAAGCAGAAAACGGGTAGGTGTGTGTGTTTGTGCATGTGTATGTATGTTTTTAGGCACTTGGAAGCAGTGTATTGTTCATATATGTATATCTTTGCAACATGTTTTTAATTTAGGGTTAGACCTTATATCAGGAGCCCGGATAGACTGGCTTCTGCCGACTGGGTTCTCTTAGGCACCGTATTCAACACAACAGCTCCGTGATGGATCTCCACATTTTTTGCTTTTTACATTGTAGTTCAGTCATCAGTGTTTTTCTTGGTAGTTAATTGTGTTATGTATCAGGGAACATTTTAATAATGTTGTGTGGGTCTCATTTATTTTATACATTCAAATTTGATTCAAAGCAGCTAAAGTAATAAAGATCTATTATACAGACATCACATTGAAATATATTTTTTTCATATTTGGTTAGGAAAACATGAATAGCCACTGATGGTTCTTATAAGAAACATTTGTTTCTTTAATAGCAGTATTTTCATTTTGGTTTGTGTTTACTCAGGTGAAAATGTGAAGCTAGATGAGTTTATGAGTTTGAAAAAATCTCATGAAGTTCAGGCAATGTCAGAGTTGATCTGCAGTGTTGCTGATTACTATGGAATAAAGCAGGTAAGAGTATTTTCCTAGATTTTTCAGGTGTTGAGATTATTGTCATTTATTTGTATCATTCAAATTCTGTTTGCTACTATCACTACCTAACCTTTAAAATGTCATTGAATAATAGCTGACACATGTCAGACACACTTAGCTGACATATGTCAGAGCCTTTAAAAATGTGCTCTCATTTCCCAAATACACTCCAATTATAGTAACTCTATACTAAAAACAAGACATCACTATTAACATTTTGCCACAAATTTCATTCTTTCCAGAGTGGATAGAAGTTAAGAGTAACTCCCTTCGATATGTTGTAACTCCAGGTAGAGGCAGCGTTACTACGTTGGCATTTTGTAAAACTGCTGGGCATGAGGTGCTGTTAAGACCTGGCTCGAGCTGTGATATGGGGCCACTACCTCATTATGGTAACATTAAGAAACTGTTTTAGAACTTGGATTTTTATACTGTCAGAATTACAATGCATGCCTGTTGTGAAAAATAGCTTTTGTATAAGGTAGTGATGTCTGAAAACAGATGTTAAAATAAAATCAAAGATTGCCTGGGCCTATAAAAATAGTAAGTTATTTTTTCCTCTGGCTTATAAAAATAGTAAGTTATTTTTCTTATCCCTATGAGAATATCTGTGGGGATAATGGGAGATTTTCCCTCCTTCGATTTTTATTAGGTGTTAGAATCTTTTCTATGGATTCTTCCAGACTTGCGGAGAGTTTGAGGATGATTAGAAAATTATCACAGTGTGTGTTAGGTACGCAGAGCCCCTTGTGACAGCCTGGGCCTCTAGGGTTGGGGCTAGAGGTGAGAGCCAAGGCAATAGCTCCCAGCCTTTTCTCCAGTGCATCACACTCCAGTGTGTCATACATCCAGTGTAAGCAACACCTTTCAGGATTGGTAACAGGCTCACCTTGGCCGTGATACTCATCTGGACCAGAAGACCAATATTAGAAACAAAATTGAATTGGAAAAAACAAGCAGTTTGCAGAAGACTACATATTTTATGGTGACATTTAAAAAAATCCCTGCGGGTTTTCTCTGGTTGCTGAAACAAGGTGCTGCCTGCATACGAGTTCTGGGAATTGATTCCTCCCTGTGAGCAGCCTTGAATCAATGTTTGATACAGGTTGAGAGATAAATACATCAACTCCCTGACATTTCAGGTAGATGGTACTGAAGTATGTCTTCTACACTAGCTCTAGGAGTTTCCTGGCACAGTTACACCCAAGATGCCCTAAATTGGTATCTTAATTAATAGTTCACCTTTTATTGGGCTGCCTTCCCTTTTCTTTTTCTCTCCTTTACTTCTCTGCCCTCCTTTCACCTCCCAGTAGATGAGTCACACTTAAATCTCTGGAGAGTCTGCTCTGTTGTAACACAAAAACTAACACGAGGGGTATTCATTGTGCTTTAAAACTTTATATTTTGACTATATTTATGCTTTTATCTGTATGAAGTATTACCTAATAATTAACTTTAAGTTAATAAAGCAAATTTATTTCTAAAGAGCAGAGAAAAACATTTTTGAAGTTGCTCGATATATCACTTTAGGCCTGCTTTAAGGGAACTTTTACAAAGCAAAAGATACTGTTCCTAGTGAGTGAAGTCACCTAAAATAAAGACTTTCACATGATCTTTCTTTTTTTAAAGATTTTATTTATTTTTAGAGAGGGGGAAGGGAAGGAGAAAAAGAGGAAGAGAAACATCAATGTGTGGTTGCCTCTCATGTGTCCCCTACTCAGGACCTGTCCCTCAACCCAGGCATGTGCCATAGACTGAGAATCGAACCAGAGACCCTTTGGTTCCCAGGCTGGTGCACAATCCACTGAGCCACACCAGCCAGGGCACATGGTCTTTCTTTTAAATCACTTAATAGAAATCTTTGATCCTCACAATAGTTCAGTTGGAAATGTCTTATTTATGTACTACTTTCACTTTTAAAATGCAGATTTAATAAGTTAAGATTTCATGATGATAGACGGAAACCCAGAATTTGGAATACTTGACTTTACTAGTGATGCTAGGGAACTATGGTTAGCTGTGATGGAGATTTGGGGAGGGGCAGGATTTACAGAGAATATCAAGAACTTAGTTTGGAACATGTTAAACTTGAGATGTTTATTAGACATTTAAGTGGAAATGTTAGGCAGACTGTTAAATATATTAACGTGAAGTTCATGGGAGAATTCCATACTAGGGTTATAAATTTGAAAGTCATTAGCCTAGAATGGTAATTAGATCTCTAGGTCAGTCAACAAAATATAACTCCTCTATCTGTAGTATAGTACCATGCTATTAAGAAATGTAACCCCTTTGTGCACCAAAGTTACCGTGAGAAAGTGTCCTAAACAGAATTAGGAGACTAGGAATGTAAGTCACACCAGGCTTTGTATTAGAGACGCTATGTTCTAACCTGTGAGGTGATCCAGGATGGAAAAGGCCATTGTGAGGGAAGGGCAGGTGATCTGGAGAGTGGACATTGTGAACTTTAGACCAGAAAGTTTGAGGAAATATTTTATGGCTTATATACCTTAATTGTTGTCCAGAGTTTTCCATTCTGTTGCTACCACTATATATGTTACTAAAAAGCCAATTTAGAAAGGGGTAAAGGTCAACTTGGGTCAATAAGATGTAAATAAAAGTTGGCTAACAAATTGTCTAGGAAAAGATGCTCATCACTGAAAATGTTTTTAGATATTATATCATGAAGACATGATCCTGAGAGTTTCTCCAGCCATCTTGCAACCAAATGAATAACAAATAAGATAGCCCAAAAGTTTATTTGGCTTTTTAGTTTCCACATACAAGTGAAATAACATAGTATTTGTCTTTCTCTGACTTATTTCTCTCAGTTCATTCATGCTGTCACAAGTGGTAAGATTTCATCCTTTTTTGTGGCTAGGAGTATTCCATTGTATATCCGTACCACATCTTTTTTATGCATTCATCTATTGATAGGCATTTGGGTTGCTTTCTTTTTTTTAAAGTATATTTTATTGACTATGCTATTACAGTTGTCCCGTTTTTCTCCCTTTTATCCACCTCTGTCCTGCACCCTGCCTCCCATCAGCATTCTCTCCACTTAGTTCATGTCCATGGGTCATACATATAAGTTCTTTGGCTTCTGCACTTCCCATACTGTTCTTAACCTCCCCCTGTCTATTTTGTACCTACCATTTATGCTCGTTATTCCCTGTACCTTTTCTCCCATCCTCCCCTCCCTCTTCCCTGCTGATAACCCTCCATGGGATCTCCATTTCTGTGATTCTGTTCTTATTTTACTTGTTTGCTTAGTTTGTTTTGTTTTTGTTTTTGGTTCAGTTGTTGCTATTAGGAGTTTGTTGTCATTTTGCTGTTCATATTTTTGATCATCTTTTTATTAGAAAAGTTCTTTAACATTTCATTTAACAAGGTCTTGGTGATGATGAACTCATTTAGATTTATCGTATCTGAGAAGCACTTTATCTGCCCTTCCATTCTAAATGATAGCTTTGCTGGATAGAGTAATCTTGGATGTAGGTCCTTGCCTTTCACGATTTCAAATGCTTCTTTCCATCCCTTTCTTGCCTGTAAAGTTTCTTTTGAGAAATCAGCTGATAGGCTTATGGGAACTCCTTTGTAGGTCACTGTCTGCTTTTCTCTTGTTGCTTTTAAGATTCTCTCATCTTTAATCTTGGCTAATTTAATTATGATGTGCCTTGGTGTGTTCCTCCTTGGGTACCACTTCTTTGGGACTCTCTGAGCTTCCTGGAAGTCTTATTTCCTTTGCCAGATTAGGGAAGTTTTCCTTCATTATTTTTTCAGATAAGTTTTCCATTTCTTGCTCTTCCTCTTCTCCTTCTGGCACCCCTATGATTCAGATGTTGGGACATTTAAAGTTGTTCCTAAACCTCCTCAGGTTTGGAATTCTTGTTTCTTCATTCTGTTCTGGTTGAATGTTTATTTCTTTTTTCTCCTCCAAATTGTTGATTTGAGTCCCAGTTTCCTTCCCTTCACTGTTGGTTCCCTGTACATATTCCTTTATTTCACTTTTCATAGCCTTCATTTTTTTCTTCTATTTTTCATCCATATGCAACCATTTCTGTGAGCATCCTGATTACCAGTGTTTTGAACTCTGCATCTGATAGGTTGGCTAGCTCTTCAATGCTTAGTTCTATTTTTGGAGTTTTGATCTATTCTTTCATTAGGGCCATACTTTTTTGTCTCAGCACAGCTGTTATGTTGTAAGGGGCAGAGCTTAGGTATTCACCAGGGCAGGGCAACCACTTGGCTGTGTTGTGGTACTGTATGTGGGAGAGGGCTCCAAAGGGAAACAGTGCCACTTGCTTGGCCCTCTGCCCATTTTCAGTCACTTCCCCTGCTACCCTTAAGCAAATTGGACCCTTCTGGTGCTGATTCCCCAGTGGGTGGGTTTGTGTATGTTCTAGGACCGCACAGGTCTCTCCAACGAACTCTCCTGTGAGGCTGGGAGTTTCTCCCGCTGCTGCCACAACCCCCACAGGATTTTACAGCCAATGGTTTTGAGGCTTTATTTCCCTGCTCTGGAACCCTGGGTTGCATGGTCTGTCTCATTCCCTAGTTGTTCTTCCTGGGTTATCGGCTTGCAAATGTGGGACCACCCGGTCCACCACTGCCTCACCTGCCCATCCAGCTGCCATCTAGCTGTGTGTCTGCTCCACCTGGCTGCCCATCTCTGCCCCTCCTAGTGGTCTGGATGAATGTTTCTTCCCTAACTCCTTGGTTGTTGGACTTCCATACAGTTCAATTTTCTGGCAGTTCTGGTTATTTTTTGTTTTTAAATGTGTCGTTCTTCTTTTGGTTGTGCGTGTGAGAAGATAAAGTGTATCTACCCACGCCTCCATCTTGGCTGGAAGTCCTGGGTTGCTTTCATGTGCTGGCTATTTTAACCAATGCTGCAGTGAATATAGGGGTACGTATTCTAAGGTGGTCTGTTGTCAAAGCTCTGAATGGTCCATTCTACTGACAGATTTCCTAAGTGAAATGAATTTCCTTCATCGTTCAAAAACTTGATGTTCTGTTACTTGCCACCAGAATTTTTCTGGTTCACAAGTGGAATTGTCATAAATATATCTGGAAACAAAGTCAATTACTTCTTGATAAGAAGACATCTAAATTGGTGGGAATAAGTATGCTGATGTATATAAACCCAATAGCTGCTAACATTAAGTTTGTCATTGACATTAGTGAGTGTGTTTTGTGGAAGCAAAGGAACATTTGCTTTATCTGGAGATCCAATTATGCAGGAATTCATGAATAGTTTTTCTACTGCATAGCCCTCACATTCATGAGTATGGGTATGATAACTTCAACTAGATTGTACTTTCTTAAAATCAAAATACACTATGCATCTATGTTTCCCACAATAGCTAGTCCAGAGAATAACATAAAAAGGGAGTGTAGGGGGTTATTTGTAAGCTGGTTATTTATTTAGGGGACACTATTTATTAGAGTCTTACCTATGAACTACTTGAATTACAAGACCCCTGAAATTTTTGAGGATTTAATTAATGATATGTATTACTTCAAATAAGGATGTTTCCTTGACTGGCTCATACTTATGACAGGGTTTAATTTATTTTAGAAATTAAAGGTAGATATAATAATATTGGATGGTAATATCTGATGGTAGTATTCCTGTAATTGTCTATTACAAAGAGGCATGCCAGTGAAATAATAATCGTGGTATTTTTTCTCATCATTTTTAGTTTTATTCATATATTTTTCAATTCTAGGTATTCAGTTTGATAAATTTGGTAATTGTATGCAGTTGTGTAACCATCATCATAATACAAAATATTTGTCACGATTAAAAGTTTCCTTATGCCCTTGTGCAAATTATTTTGTCTTCCATTCTCAGGGAACTACTGATTTGCTTACAGTTTGACTGTTCTAGAACATCGTATAAATGATGTTTTGTGTTTGTCTTCTTTCCTTTACCACATAGCTTTTGAGTGTTGTCAGTGTTGTGTGCATGTACTCTCTGTTCCTCTTTCTTGCTGCATACTATGTCATAGTATGGTTAGGCCACAGTTTGCTTTTCACTTACCAGTTCATGGCCATTTGAATTGTTACCATAATTTGGTTTCTGTGACTGTTCACTTGCCAGACTTTATGTGGGCATGTTTTTATTTCTCTTGGATAATTAGTCCAGAGTAGAATATTGTAGATTACATAGTAAGTGTATGTTTCAACTTTATGGCAAACTGCCAGTGTTTTCCAAAGTGCCTGTACCATTTTATATTTGTGCATATCTCATTATGATTTTAGTTTGTATTTCCATGATGACTAATGATGTTGGACATCTTTTAATATTGGCCATTTATATGACATTTTTTGAAGTATGTGTTCAAATAATTTGCCCGTTTTTTAATTGGTGGCTTGTCTTATTATTGAATTATAAGAGTTCTTTATTTATTCTGGATGCAAACTGTGTGTTAGATGAATGATTTACAAATACAGTATTCAGTAGTTCTCTTCCTTTTTAACTACATATTTTGAATAGTAAAAGTTTTACTTTTTAAAGAAGTCTGATTTTTTCAATTATTTCCTTCATAGTTATGCTTTTTAAGTTAGGTCCTATTTAAGAACTCTTTGCCTTTCCCAATGTTGCAAAGATTTTCTTATGGTTTTTTTTTTTTTGAGTAGTGAATAGTTTTCACTATTACATTTAGATCTGTGATCCACTTTTAATTAATTTTGTATTTGGCATGTGACAAAGTTCATTTTTCCACACAGACATCCAGTTATGCCAACACCGTTTATTGAAAAGACTGTCTTCCTTATTGAATCACCTAGCAGTTTTTTCAAAAATCAATTGTCTATAAAAGTGTGGGTCTGTTTCTGAACTCTATTTTTTATTGATGTATATGTCTATTTTTATATAGCACAACACTGTTTTGATTACTATAGTTTTATATTGATTCCCAAATTGTGTAACTCTTCCAACCTTATTCTTTTCAAAAGTGTTTCGGTTATTCTAGGAACTTTGCTTTTCTGTATAAACTATAATATCTGCTTGTCAATTTCTTTAAAAAACTCTGCTGCAATTTTGATTAGGATCGAATTGAACATGTCAGCTTGGGAGACTTGCCATCTTAAAATTGAGACTGATGTTTTGTGAATATTGTGTATCTTTATTTATGTCTTTCAAATTTTTCTGTGCACTTTTATAGTTTTCATTGTATAGAGATCTTACACAACCATTGTTACATATATTCCTAGATATGCTATTCTTGTGCTATTTTAATTCAGTTGGTTTTAAATTTTATTTTTTAATTGTCCTTTGCTGTTGTTTTATATATGTTCTGATGGTTCATTATTAATTTCTAATGATCCTGTATTCTGAGACATTGCTAAATTCACTTGTTGTATTGGCTTTTCTGGTATATTCCTCAGGATTTTCTGAGACACAATCATGTTATCTGTGAAGAAAGATTTTTATTTTCAGTATTTGTGACTTTCACATATTTTCCTTGACTTATTACACTGATTACACTGTTTAAAACCTCTTTTTAAAAGTTAAATGAAAATTATTAGAGTCGTTTTTGATAGGAATCAAAAATTAAAACAGAAAACGAAACTGGTTGTATAAACTATACAGTCTTTGTTTACTTGCTTTTTAAAAATATATCAAGAATGCTTTCTATTATTGACTAAAATCCTTTAATTCATTCTGTTCTTCTTTAGATTATTGACCTGGGTTCTGGAAAAGGCTACTTAAGCTCCTATTTATCCTTGAAGCATGGCTTAAAAGTTTATGGAATTGATTCTTCAAATACCAATACTCATGGAGCTCAGGAGAGAAACAGGAAGTTGAAGAAACACTGGAGCGTCTATCATACTCGGTCAAAGTTAGATGTCAATGAACTGGCATTAAAAATGGCGAAGGAAAAGATAATTCAAGATCAAATTAAAAATAAAGGCGACATTGAGGGAGTATGTAACAACAGTCCTGCCGATCAAGATATGATGTCTGCATCAGAGTTTCTGCCAGATTTTTCAAGCTCTGTAATTTCTAACATCAGAAAACAAATGGAAAACCTACATGTTTATTCACATCAAGAAGAAAATTTATGTTTTGAAAATGCCTTTTCTCTTATAGACCTTTTGCCTATTAATGCCATAGAACCTACTTCTTCGTCCCAAATACCCAAGAGAAAAATGTCTGAAGCAAATAAAGAGAGAAGAAAAACAATATCAAAGTCAAATGAAACATACATATATTCACCTTTAACATCTTTTATCACTGCTGATTCAGAACTACATGATATTATTAAAGATCTGGAGGTGACGTCACTTTTGAATTCCTTAAGTTGATTTGTTAAACTGCTCTGAGACATAGAATTAAACATTAATAGTAGCTTATTTAACCTACATATCTTATTTGGTTATGTTAATCTAAGGGACTAAGAAAATATGTTGTATGTAGACTTTTATGGTTCTCACAGCTTGCAAAATCTGAGAAGGCTACAAAATCTGACAATTACAGTTTGCCAGAATACAGTGCCTTCCACTGATTTCAAGCCTCCTAAATCAAACAGAAGTCCTAACAGAGAAGCCAGTAAGCTAAGTTTTCATTATATGATTTAGGGGCTGTTAAAATTCCAATCTAAGAAAATGTGTACATTTTCATTTTTATGCAAATAAAGAGATATCTAGGGCAACGTTATATTTAATGTTAGCTTTGGTAACCAAATATGCAATTTTTGGAGCAAGGGTAGCTTCTAAATATTCATAAAGAAGTTAAACTTTTTCTAAATTACAAGTATATATCAAATTATGTAATGGAAAGGCAATATGTCGTAGACAAAGGCAACATTGTATATTAAAATAGTATTGTAGACGAACCTCTATAAATCATTTGGCCTAACACATTGTCCTAAAAAACAAGGTAGCCTTTGAATTTGTAATATTCTATTCATTAAATTTTTCTGAAATTCTTTTTTTTAATCAAATGTATTGAGGTGATATTGGTTAATAAGATTAGATAGGTTTCAAGTATACAGTTCTATAACATGTCATCTGCATATTGCATTATATGCCCACCAATCAAAGTCAAATCTTTTTTGTCACCATATATTTGACCCCCCTCGTGTTTATTACCTACTAACCCCCTTTCCTCTGGTAACCACCATACTGTTTTCTGTGTCTATGAGTTTTATTTGTTGCTTTGAGTTTTATATTCCACATGTAAGTAAAATCATATGATTCTTGACTTTTCCTGTCTGACTTATTTTGCTTAGCATTTTACTCTCAAGATCCATCTATATTGTCAATAATGGCAATATTTCATCTTATGACTGTGTAGTATTCCGTGTGTGTGTGTGTATATATATGTGTGTGTGTATATGTGTGTGTGCATACACACACACATCTCACATCTCCTTTTTCCAATCATCTATCGAAGGACATGTTAGTTGTTGCCATGTCTTGGCCACTGTGAATAATGGTACAATGAACATAGGGGTGCATATATCTTTGCAAAGAAATGTTTTCAAGTTTTTCGGGAAGATATCCGGAAGAGAGGCTACTGGGTAATATGGTAACTCTAGTCTTAATTTTTGAAGAGCCTCCATACTGTTTTCCATAGTGGCCGTATGAGTTTACATTCCCACCAGCAGTGAATAAGGGCTTCTTTTTCTCCACAACTTCTCCAACACTTGTTATTACTTGTCTTGTTGACAACAGCAATTCTAACAGGTGTGGGGTGGTATATCATTGTAGTTTTGATTTGTGATTTCCAAGTAGCTAGTGAAGTTGAGCATGTTTTCATATATCTGTTGTCCATCTGTATATTGTCTTGGGAGAAGTATCTGTTCAGGTCCTCTGCCCTTTTTTTAAAAAAAATTGTGTGGACATGTTTTCATTTCTCTTGGATAATTAGCCTGGAGTAGGGTTTATCGGTCATGTAGTAAGTGTACATTTTAACTTGATGATAAAGTGTCAATGAAAAGTGCTCGTGCCATTATTATCCTCATTTTACAGATGAGGAAATTAAGGCACTGGGGAATTAAAACAAACTTGGTATATTGAATAAGGTTCTGTGAGTATGTGCAGCTGTGCCCATTCAATATGTGTGTACATTAAAATTAGGATTTGAAATGGTCTGTAGGAGAATGTTTACATAACGTTGATGTTATAAAATTTAAAACAAAATTTTATATTGAATTTAAAATTGATATTTGATTCAAGGAATGAACTAAGTAAACTTTTTTAGTGTTGGACTAGAAATGTTAATTTGGCATCACTTATTTGTTTTAATGACAGATTTTTAAATAAATTTTGATGGATAATTTATGAAGAAGTAAATTTTAAAACTTGCCTAGTGAGGTATAAGTGACTCAAGGCATAAGTTTGTCATAATAATGATGCTACCTTTGATTAGTCCAATCTTACTTTGGCTAATTGTTAAGCAAATATTAGTTATAAAACAGAAAAGAGAAAATTCAAATGGGTGAGTAACCAAAAACAGTAGAAAAATGAACTAAAAAGGATGTCGATTGTGATAAATGATCACAGTCATTTTGTTCATAAAAGGAATGGTTATTCATTATGAAAATAAAAAACATAATATTTTCTAGGTAGAATTTGGTCATTTTTAAAAGCTCCTCATATTCTAGTGAACATTTACACTCTTTACCTGAAGTCTCTTTTTAGCCCTCCCTTTAATTGCCAATATTCTTGTTTCTTCTCATTTGTAAAGGATTGCCTGATGGTAGGTCTACATACTTGTGGTGATCTTGCTCCAAATACTCTACGAATATTTACTTCCAATTCTGAAATCAAGGGAGTTTGCAGTGTGGGTTGTTGCTACCACCTGTTATCTGAAGAATTTGAAAACCCACATAAAGGTACCAAGTTCACCTTGTCTCAAAATTTTATTTATTTCAGCATAATGGCTACTTTCTATCTCTCCATCTTTTGTTGACATTATTGTCATTTTGAATTAACATTTAAAATAATATCTGATATTCTTACAATTTTAATATTGATTAAATTTGATGCATTATCACCTTATGCATTTTATTGTCATTTCTTTGGTCATTAAATGATTTTAGCGAATGCTGAAAACTGTAAATATTTGAAAATTTTATGTGGTTTATCTTTTAGAGAACTTCCTGTTGAAAAATACTTGTGAGATACACATTTACTAAAATAGCAAAACTTATTTTGTTATGAATATAGAGTCGTAAGGTTTGCTTTCATTTTCAAAACCTTTTCCATTTTGTGAGGAATATTGATATTTCTCAAATAACAGTTCCTACTGTATTTTGAGGAGTCAACATACGGTGGTTTTACAGAGGTGCAGAGCTGCGCGATTGCACAAAGTAATGGTATCCGAACTGTGCTCCCTGGACTGAGGCGGTGCCCGAAGAGCAAAGTACATGGGAGGATGTAAACCGCCCTGCACACCTTTACCCAGAGCAGCTCTTTTTATATGTTATATCTCTTAATAAGATATGGTTTCAAAACTGCTGGTTCAGATTAGATGGTTATTTAGCCTATTTAATGTTAGTGGTTCTCTTTTCTATTAGTTTAATGATGTCTTTATCAACATCCATTGTCCCTTGCTAGGGATTTTTTAAAGCCAGGAAGTTGTGTGCATATGAATGATATTGTTTGTTCTTTTCTCATTTTAAAAATCCAGATGAATGAAATTTATATTTTTTATTTAGTTGTATATAGAGGTAAAAATTATGATTATATAATTCTACTGAAATTGGGGTGAAATGTAGGTCATCATTAGAACTGGCAAAGGTTTTTATTAAAAAAATAGTCCATTGAATTTGATATGTTTTTATGTCAGGGTTTTAAAAGTATCCTTTAGAAAAGATGCACAAAAGAAAAATTTTGTACATATAGAGATATACAGAGTGAGAGGAAGAAAATTGGCAAAATGTTAATGATAGTTTAATTGGGAGATGGAGACTATATATATTTTTTGCTATTATTTATAACTGTATTCAGAGTACAAAAATCCTCAAGATAAAAATTTGGAGAAAATAGTGAACCTAAAAATAGAAAAAAGCATTTATACTAAAGTACATATCCATATATTTACACTATATGGATATGTAAATCCATAAAAATACTTGTGAGATACGCATTAATACGATCACAGTTTTACAGCTTTTAATATATAACGTGTATAGTGTTTTCCTGGACCAACAATAGCATAAGATTCTGTGTAGGGGAGGTGCGATTCTTAGTTCAAGAGCTTTCTTGTCTGTAGGTGCAATGAAATGGTTTTTCTTCTTTTAATAATTGGCTCCATTGGCAGTAGGTGTAGACAGTTGGTGTATCTTTCAATTCAGAGGTATTGTCCTACAGTACAAGATACTTAACTTCAGTCGCCTGCTTCCTCTTTATCATCATGTTCCCAAAGATGACTTCTCCTTCCAAAAGGCCTCTTGTCTTAGCAGCACCTTCTTAAGACTCTCATCTCTGGTCCGTCTGGGCCCTCTGTCATCAGGTCTCAGGCTTAATGTCAGTATTTCCTCCTGTGGGGCAAATACTGCCTCTTGAACAAGTGACTAGGAATTAAAAAAAAAAAATCACCGTTGCTGTCCTAGCAGCTGCATTTCATATTGGTAGAAGACAGTAAGGCCCTGCGCTTGGCATATTATGTACAATAAAGGGAGATGGGGGAGGGGCTTATAGAAAGTCAATAATTCGGGGAAGAAGAAACTGAAGCAGATGAAAAGCAAAGTTCAGTTCAGGTCACCAAACATTCATTGTATGTGCACTATGTCCCACACTGTGCTAAGTAAGCAGGGTGATATAAAAATGTATGAAATCTCATCTTCACCCTCAAGAAATGTCAAAATAGCCCTTAATCCCAGGAATCAGATAATCCCTGTTAGTAACATTGTAGCATTTTTCATTTGTAAGAAATCACTTAGAATAGAAAATTCAAATAATATAAGAAGATTTTTAAGAGGAAAGTAAAAAGTAGGTTCCCAGACCCATATGTTTGGTTTCTTGTGTATCTTCCCAGAAAAGAAAATGCATACATACCCACTGTATTCTTATATGGTGCCTTGGGACACCATAGAAGTTAACAGACAAAGTAGGAAGGGTATTATTATAGACAGAATAAACAAAGGGGTGGGGTGATAAGTGTTCAAAATCAAGTTTCCTTCTCTTTGCCCTCCATAGCCACTGTTTCTCTTTGAGTCTTCCTGGGAAAAAATAGTTGAACAAAATTACTCCAAATTTTTACACTTGAAATGGAAGCCTCTCAGTTGACAGATTCTCAAGTATCAGTCTCCGCTCCAGCCTGGGTGCAGGCAGTTCCCCTTCTCTAGAGTGGAGGTTGCCGTTGTTCACTGAGTTGACAGGACAGCTTTGGTCCCAGGATTCAGGTAAGAAAAGTGTTGGAAGGAGGTGTTACAACAGTGCCTGCCAGGTACAAATGCTCATTTTTCCTTCTTGTAGGCATAATCAGTTCACGCAAAGGCTATCCTATCAAAAATATCTTAACCAATGAGAATCATTAAGATTATCAGGTACAACAATACTAGGCTTAAGTGGCAGAAGTTGTTATGCTAATGTGACTTGCTTTCCTCATTCATACCTGAAATGAACAGAAAGTTGGGAGGAAAACCAAGAATAAACGGAGAGAAACAGGACTGATGATATGATGAACTAGGTGTAGATGTATGAAACATGAGTACCTTCAGATATTTTGGAGGTCGAGAAAAGAGTTGGGAAGCCAAAAGATAAGAGAAAAACATGTAGAAAAATAGGTCATAGGAATAATAAAAGCAATCTCTGTTATACTGCAGTTTTGCCTTGCTTTGGTCTGCCACGTTGTTTCATCTCAAAAAACAGGTAGGGAAGGTAACTTACTCACTTTTCTCTTTCCCATATCCCTGTCTCCATTTTCCTTGCCTTTACTTGGCTATACTAACAGAGAGGAGATATGAACCGTCCTTTGCAATTTTGTCAACAGTGTTTCTCAACTCTGGTTGCCCAGCTGAATCAAAGATATTACTTTCAGTATGTAGGGCCTCCTTCTGACCTTCTCAAGTATATAATATTTTCAATATAAGAATTTTTAGGAAACTCTCTGGGTAATTCTTATGAACAACATGGCTAACAGCAAGGCATTTATTATGGTTCCATAAGAAGACTTACAGAATTCTAGATGTTTTGTAGAAAGATATTCAAGATCATTTATAGTCGTTTCAACTTCTCCCATGCAGAGACTTAGGTGGACTCTACTTATATACTAGTTTGCGGATCTAAGCCAAAGTCTGAACCCAAAAAGGCCTAGGTGGGTATAATCAAAGTTCAGGGCCAGAATAAACAAACCTCCCCACACACACACAAAAAAATCTTTGAAGTATAGAGCTCAGAGTGAAAACCTGGGGAAACCAGGTCATAAATGCACAGTGAAGTTAAGAGATAGAAATTAGACAAATCAAGGAGGAAGAAAATCTAGAACAGCAAGTGATACCCAGGATAATTACGAGTATCAGTAGCATTTTGCTAGCTTAATTGTATTGATGAGCTGGGGTATGTATGTAGGCAGATGGTGGCAGAGTTTTTCTGTGCTATTTACTGTAACTATTTGGATGGATGGAATATGGGTGTAGTCTAGTTTTGTATACATAACACATGGGGGTGGACAAAAGTAGGTTTACAATTGTTCATATGGAAAATAATACAATAATAATACAAGAATAAATTTTCACATACGAACAACTGTAAACCTACTTTTGCCCATCCCTATACACTATACAGTAGTAGCATCCCTTACTAAAATAGAAATCCACCATTATTCACTTTTATCATTATACTTAACTAACTTACGAGGCAGGTGTTTGCATGCACAGGGTTAGCATATTTCCTGTCATGTATTCAGTACTAGGTGCCACGGAGCTACATCTCTGAATGATCAAGTGTGTCATGTGTCTGTCCCTTCACATCTTACACACCTGCCCCTCACCCTCACTGTGTTTGCACAGCTCTTTTTGAGTTTGATTTGGGACAGTGTCGCCCTTTGGGATGTAACTTTGAGTTATTAATAGTCCAACAGAGTATGCTAGAAAAGTCTGGTGTGTACCCTGCAACTTTTTATGGTGATATGTACTGTGTAAACATTATGCGTTTTACAGGAATATGTTTACTCAGTACCCTGTAGTGGACCATAGAGGTGGTCTTTCATGAATGTCAGTTTTCAAAAGCACCTCACAGCTCTCTGAGCCATTATGAACACCGAAGTTATACCGTATGTTTTAAAAACTGCTTTTAAATATTTATATATGAGCCAGTAGTTCCTAGGAGAACACAAAATACCAGAAACAGTTTTATTGCAGTGCTTTATAGAATATATATGTATATTCTATATTTATATATATATACTGTATATTTATAGAATATATATATTTTCCAAGGTTGACGTTTCATTGTTTTGCCCTAATATTCGTTATCATTATAGTTAACTTTTCAATACTTTTATTGTTTCTTCCCCTAGAAGTTGGAGAGAGAATTTTTTTTGTTGGTCTTTCCCAGAAAGGTAGAAACATGCTACAGGAAACACGACTGGCTCCCTAGTCCAGGTCTACACGTCACTTCTAAGTAACTGAACTATAATTTTGTTTAAGCACCGCTTACTGGGAAGCTGGAGTCCTCCTGTAACCTCAGACGTCGGTGAATCGGAATCTAAATTAGTTATGGCAATGCCATTTACATAGTGATGGATATGAGACACAATATTTAACAGTGAGGTGTAAGGAGCATGTCTCCCAGGTGGTTTCCTGGAATATTTGTTTTATTTTGTTGGTTTTAAAACTGAACAGAAGACAAGAATGGCACTTTTCTTCTCTGCCCCTGCTCTTAGTCATCTGGATGTGTTTGTTCAGTCTCCTGTGTATTCTGTCAGAAATTGGCGTTAGTGCTCCAAGTCCTGTAGGTCCAGTCTGAGGGATGAAAGGTGATTTTACTTTTCCTGTAAGTTTATCTGATCATTTCAGAGGCTGAGGAGCGCGAGAGGAGTAGGGGGAAAACCGGGGCCCTATAGAGTCCCATCAGATGATACCATAGAGCTTCTTCCCTGACCTTGATAGGAGCCCCTTCTAGAAGCAACCCTTGTCATGAAAGAGATTTGTGCTTGGTCTTTGCCTACCTCTTCTCCGCCTAATGCCGGGGAGTCTTCTCATATTACTAGTGCCCTCCAAAATACTGCAGATAATCAGAGTCAGTATAAATGGTATAATCCTTGAAAGCCTTTAGCCTACCTTCATGTTCCTTGTTCATTCCCGGCTTTAACGTGGTGTGGGGATTAAGGCGATTCCCCCAAAGATCCCTCCATTTACTTTTTTTTTTTTTAAACCAGGGAAGGGCTGCAGATCATCTTTTAATGGCACCTTTCAGTCTGGTCCTGCCGTGTTTGTACCAAGCAGATCTGTCAAGAGCATATATCTATCCCACTGTAGATTGCTTCTCAATTTCTGTCACCAGCAGGAATTTTGAGGGGGAAGCTAGATACTTCTATAGCCATCTTTGTTGTCTTTGAGGATCAGGAGTTGGTTTCATTGCTTTAAATTGAGAGGCACTTCACCTGGAAAGGTGTTTGGAGGTTGATATGTTGAGCATATTATTTGAAAATTTAAGATACTATTTAAAAATAAGCTTATCTTGTATTTTGAAATCTTTCCGATATCCACTATGTTGTATTAAAAACCTTAAGACAACATTAGGTAGTTAATATTATCATTAACTCCTGTATTGCATCATGCAGAAAGATATGACTTGTTTCTTAGTTAATAGGAGTTAATTAAGAAATGTTATTTCTATCATTGCAACAGTGCAATTGCTGCTTTTTAGTAAACACTGGACAGTATTTTCTATGTCATATATATTTCATTAAATCTTTCTGTCCTTTGTGGGCTTATAATGCTGGAAGTTTGGAGGATATGGAGGAATAAAGCATGATCTCGCTTTTCAAAAAAGCATGTATTTGACTTCCATTTTCAGCACTTCAGATGTGATTTTTTTTTTTCCTCCTGAGGAACCCTCCTCCTACAGTTCAGCTAGACCCTGGCTGAATTAGAACATATATTTTTTAAGCATTGGTGAGTCCACAAATAAAAGGGAGAGGGAGGTTCGCTGTGGATCAAGAAAAATCAAAGCCTAAGAGTTAAAAGGAGAAAAGGGGAAGAGGGAAGATGAGGAGTTGAAACCAGAGCACAGAACTGTGAGCCATAAGGTTGCAGACGGTCACACTGGAAATTAGCGACTAATACTGGGCTTTTGCGTGCTGAGGGAGCTGAACCTGAAAAGTCTGTACTAAGCCACGTCCCCGAGTGAGTTAAAGCAGCCTTCATTCAGCTCCGTGTAGAAGCAAGCTCAGATCCTGTGGGGGAATACGCCCAAATTCAGGCCCTTGGAACGTCTGCAGATTAAAATCTAACAAATGTAAGAGGGCAAAACTAAATTTAAAGGGCAGACAAAAGTAAGTTTAAAGTCATTCATATGGTAATACAATCATTAATAAATAATATGAGAATAAACTGTTACACATACTCAAAACTGTAAACCGACTTTTGCCCTACCCTGCATGTATGTACTGTATGTACTATATGTACTGTAAAATATGTACAGGCGTATGTGTATATCTTATGTATGTATATATCCTGTCTGCCTTCTGTTCAACAAAAATACTGAATAGTATTAACTTTTCTTTCTTAAAAGCATTGAAATACTGGAAAGGTCCATGGTACTTATTAAAACAAGAAGTGAAAGAATGCAGGAGCCCGCAGAGGTGATGGAGACACTGAAGCTACGAGGGGCATTTGTGCACCGTGGCAAACATGAGCGGTGTTTTCGTAGCCCTCCGAGGGGTAGGATACGGCTGATAAAACCTGAGCTTAGGCTCACAGAGGGGTCTGAGAGGACTCATCGGACATGATCTCATGAGTTGAGACCACAGAGGTGAAGACTAAAGCTCGGATAGCAGTAGTAGAAATAGAGTGCATTAGAAGAATTTAAGAAACTCTTAATGTTTTTTAGAGGAGTGGAAGGTAAAGGAGAAGGAATTATCAAGGATTATCAGTTTTTTGTTTGGGGGTTTTTATTTGGTGCAGGGCACTGAACAGGTGACCGTGCAACACACGTGAAAGGAAACACTAAGGAAGGGCCAAGTGTTCAGCCAGAGTGTCAAACACGTTTAATACTTTTAATTGCTTTATGTACGAGCAGTCATATTCTGGGTAAGTTTTATAGATACAGACTTCTAAATGATGGAGATGGAATTATTATAGCCTAACCAAGTAGGATTTATTTTCTCTATTTTCCAGAAAAATCTGTAAGGTACATTAGTAGCTGATACTGGGTCACAAGGTTTCAGAGTGTGATGGCCAAGGTCCTTGCAGTTTTTTGACCCTTTCACCTGTGGTTACATAGTAACTGTTACTGCTCCAGCTATTACAATCTAAATGTAAAGAATTATGAAGACGGAAGAGCTGCTCTCATCTGAGACAGTGTCCTTTATTTATTTATTTATTTTTTTGCATTTTATTTTATTTTATTTATTTACTGTTTTTCAGTACAGTTTTCTGTCTTTTACTCCCATCCCATACCACCCCCCAGTGCTCCCCCCTCCCTCCCCTTTCCACCCCCCCCCCTAGTTTCTGTCCATGTGTCCTTTATACTTGTTCCTATAATCCCCTCCCTTTTTCCCTGAAATTCCCTCCCCTCTCCCCTCTGGATACTGTCATCCCCTTTTCTATTTCAATGTCTTTGGCTATATTTTGTTTGCTTGTTTGTTTAGTTGCTCAGGTTCCTGTTAAAGGTGAGATCATATGGTACTTGTCCTTTACTGCCTGGCTTATTTCACTTAGCATAATGCTTTCCAGTTCCATCCACGCTGTTGCATTGGGTAGGCCAGGAGCCTTATTTTGAACAGTGGGACTATTGAAATCTTCTAGAACTAGTCTTTGGTAGAATCCAGTTGGGGAAATTATGTTTTAGTCCTAAAAGTGTGCGACACATTATGTTATTAAGATTGGGGTGATCAGTCGGAGAGTATCCTGGAAAACTCAAGCTGAGACATATTTTTAAAGGAGGTGAAGAAAGGCCAATTACTTCTACATTTTCAAATATGTCCATCTTTTAACTTGTAATTTAAAAAATCACTAGTATATTAGAACATCATTAGTTTCTTCTTTCATTTTCTATTTGGAGATAAATAGCTAGAAGGTATAAGACTCCAAAATTAACCTCGCAGGAAAGCTACTGATCTCTGGTGGGCGCCATTGACATCTGTCTTCATGAACCACAATGTCCTTTGCATAATGGTCTTACTTCAACCTTTTTTCCCATTGAAGTAGAGTTTTTCTTTTTTTCCAAGTTCCTATTAGCTTCAAAGAAAAAAATATCACATCCTGAGTTCAGCCACTTGAATCCATTCTGTTCATCAGTGTTAGCAAACATTCACATTTTTACCATATGTGTGGTATCAGATACTCTTTTAAGTATTTTGGATCATATTTATTTGGTAGTTAATCTTCTAGCAGTGTTTGTTAGGAAGAGTTGTTTTATATCTTTGTCAGTAATTCGAAAAGGGAAAGATTCTCAAATGGCAGCTAATTTACTTAGAATAGGAACACATTGCCATTGGAATCAAATATACCTCAATGGGCAATATATATATTTTTTGCTTTATGAATTGCTCTGGACAATTTATCAAGTATAAGTGATCAGAAATATGGATTCCTTTGATTGCTACATTATAAAAATTAAATGTAATCCTTTCTCAAGAAAATTCATGAAGCTCACTGTTTTGCTCAGTTAAATTCCAACTAAGAAAAATGGCATCAAAAAAAGAAAAAAAATGGATTTCATTCATTCAGATAGTAAATAAATGAACAAATCGGGGAAAGCAGAATGGATTTTATCATATTATGCTGATTTTATTTATTGTGCAAAGCTAATCACGACACATTTATCTACTAAATGATTTAATATATGTAAAGCATTTACCAAAATTTCTTAATGCAGTAATATTAGTTCCTTTACCTTCTTCTGGATAAACAGAAACAAACCCTGGAAACATCAATTCACAAATCAAAAAAAAAGCGTCAATAATGTCAGTAAATCATTATTTGAATAAACAGAAAAACAATGATTCTGGTAATAAAATATCAGAAGCCAACTTTTGAGCATCTTCTATGTACTCAGGATTGTAGCACAGCTTGCTTTAGAGTAAGTTCTAGGATTCACATCTATTGTCCAAAAATCTTTCTTTCCCTCAAGTCAATGTACGGGGTGAGCCAAATTCGAGCTCTAAGTATTAAAAAGGAGGGCCAATGGTTTCCTCAAAAGAAAGATGTGGCATCTATTGCCAAATAATTGAGTTAAATCCTTAGCCAGAAAATCGTGGTTTTTTAACTTCCAACCTTTTAAAAAGAATCATCAGCACTTACATATTTAACAGAATTTTCGTCTTTAGCCTTCTTCCACTGATAATGGTCTGGGATTGTTAATTTATTTATTTTCTCATCTTGAATTCTTAGCTGCTGTCTGGATCCATCGTCCCACTCTTTTTGTTAGTTTTTTTATTTTATCCCTATCATTATATGTAGATATTTGCCAGGGTTCTACCCTCTGCCCATTGTTCACTGTATTTGTTCTCTTTAAACAGCCATTCTGGGGCAGGCAGATTGTTGTAGATTATGATACAGAGAGTAGAGTCAATTCTATAATGACAGCTTTCAAAATAAGAGCAATAGGTATTCTTCTTAATTCTAACCTTTGAGGGACATTTCTGGCCTTTGTCCTTGCATGATGCCCAGTACTGAATCTTCCCCAATATTTTCTGAAAATGGATAAATAATATCATCCATTGAAGCTGAAATGTTTGTGGAAAAATTAGGCCATCAGGAAAGTTTGGTTATTAATT
>PVKM010009475.1:0-36788 GCA_004027735.1 Carollia perspicillata
AAAGAGGGGGAGTGTGGGTGGGAGGGGGTTTGCAGGGTGGAGGGGAATGAAGGGGGAAATGGGAGAATTGTAATGGCATAATCAATAAAATAAATAAATAAATAAATAAATAAATAAATAAATAAATAAATAAATAAAAGTGAATGTAGCTATAGCAGGTTGCTATCTTGCCACCAATAGAAGAGCTCACAGTGTTTTTTGGTGCCCCCGCACCTGAGACCCACCACTTGAGGCAGCCTGCCTGCCCCTTTCCCAGTCTCCAAGCACCATCTAAAACAATCTCATATTCTTGCCTTTGTTGAGTCATTTTCCTCCATCTGAAAAGTCCCTGGCGTCCATCCTCTGCTTATTCACCTGCCACCCAGGCTTCAAGAGCCAATTAAAATTCCACCTTTTTAAAAAAAATGAAGTTGATCTTGACTCCCAGAGCCTACCTTTTAGATCTCCCATTTCGGAAGCCCTGTATCATTCATGTCAGGCAAGTCGTAATACAGCAGTACGATAGTAATATTCTATTTTCTGTTTCTTTTACTTTCATTTTGTTTCCCTCAAACAATAATGAGAAGTCTTAGGGTACAGAAAAGGTGTCATTTATTTTCTCTGTATTTCTTGACTCTACCTAGCCTATTTCTGAAAACCTGCTTACCTCTCAATTAGCTTTTGGTTAATGGGCAAGGAGTCATATCAGTCTTCAAAGTAAGCACATGTTATCCAAAAATGCTCACTAGTGGGAAGCAATACTGATGCATTAGTGGATCCAGTCAAGCATTATATACTTAGCTCACGTTGCTTAGATGGGCCACTGTGTAGTAAGTTAAATTCTCACAATAAAAAATTGTAGTATCTTCAGATTTCTTCCTTTATTTCTGGCGGTGTCCAGTCCAGCATATTTTCATCTGTTTCCAATATAACATGAAAGAAGCCAAAATAAGGTAGAACTGAGCAACTTTCTTTAGTGAAATAGTGATTCAACTTGGGAGAACTTATGAAGCCTTTTAATAATTATTTAAGTGTGGAGAATATAATTAGCTTAATGAGAGACTAGTATTTCAAATCTCAGATCAACTTGAGTACTGCAAGTTAAGGCAGTAAAGTACAACCACAGAAACATACAGTGTATATTTTAAATAACTTGATTTGCTACATGAGCCAAGGGCACCAGAAATCCTACAAAAATTCATTGTGTGTCTCCATTTTTATTGCTAGATCTTGCTAGATCCCCTTTTATGCTTTCCACTCATTGCATTCTTTTCCTCTTGCCCTCTTTCTCCTTTGCCCCCAGCTTCTTTGTTTCTGCACGTTGTTCTGCATCTGGCATTCTGGTGGCTTCTCACAGTGTTTTCTCACATATGAGCTGTGTTGGGCCACTGTCATCTTAAGGAAAAGCTAGTACACTAGGAAGAATATCAACTGAGTACACCAGGAAGAATCTGGCCACTATACAAGGACCAGATTCTAAGGCCAGAGCATAAATATGAAGAAAATTGCCTATTATTGAATTATCCATGGAACTGCCTTAAGCAGGTGCTAAGTAGATCTTCTTTAACCAAGTTGAACAAAGTCAGTGTTTCCTCCAACAGTGGAGTCATCCACTCTTTAGTCAGGTGAACCACAGATAAAGAAGTTGGCTTCTTTATACAGGCCACATGGATCTTAAAATGTGAGTCTCTAAAAGTATATAATGGGATGAGATGCTCAGGTTCTGAGAGGTACATGGGAACTGAGACTCTGGCTGAAGGGGCATTCTGGGCTCCAAGTTTAGGGTAATTTGGGGGTATTTGCACACTGATGGCTGTATAGTTTGAACATTAAGTATTAGTTAAGTGAGTATTTCTCTCTTCTGTTCTTTTTCTCCCTCTTTCCTGTCTTCTCTCTCATCCAAATATGTATGTTGATGTTCCATTGAGATGAATATGTCTATGATATGATTCTATCCCTATATCTGGAAAGGCCCACTGCTCTGGAAACAAAGACCCATCTCTATAATGCTTTTGATGATTCATTTGAAAATGATTAAGGCTACATACAAAGCTTTTGCATGTC
The DNA here is from genome assembly GCA_004027735.1 of Carollia perspicillata. Lineage (NCBI taxonomy): Eukaryota > Metazoa > Chordata > Mammalia > Chiroptera > Phyllostomidae > Carollia > Carollia perspicillata. Next base: position 2,044 of record PVKM010009475.1, read on the forward strand.
AAGTGTGACAGCTTACAGGGACTGAAACATGGGTTTTTGGTTTTAACCCTTTACCTGCTTTCATGTTTGAATCATGTGAATAGATCTGGTTAAGTAGAACAATTGTGATAAATATTTTCGCTTTATTTTTGCCTTGTCTTCTAGTCTTTTTTCCCCTACATACCTCAGTCAAGATGCAATGAACTGAGGTGTCAGTGAACCTCGCTCGTCACGGCCGTGCTGACACAAGTCATGTGGCTTCATCGGACCTCTTAGCTCTTTTTAAAAATTTTAGTTTATTTTTATAACAGCTTTATTGAAATATAATTCACATACCATGTAATTCATCTATATAAAGTATGTAATTCAATGATCTTAATGTATTCAGAGTAGTGTAACCTTGGCTGTAATCAATTACAGACCATTTTCATCAGCCTCCAAAGAAACCCCAAAGTCTTGAACTATTACACTCAAGGTCCCCTACTCCTACAGTTCTCCAGCCGTAGGCAACCATGAATTGAATCTGCTTTCTATTGCTATAGATCTGCCCATTCTGGACATTTCATATAAATGGAACCTAAGTGAGGGGGAGAAAGGGTATGATGCTGAGAGTCTGGCAGCACTTACGTTAGAGAGAAGGAAACACATGCAGATCTGTGTACTTCAAACTAGTTTAGATGACTCAGTGAATTGGTTTTCAGAAATAAAAATCACGTCTCAGCATTTAACTGTGTTATACATCACAGGCACGAATGCAACTTATCTTGGAGCCAGCACTGAAAATAAACCATGAAGCTCCTACAATACATACTTTGGTTGTAGATCAACCTCAGGTATATATCAATATTTTCTCAATGACAGTAATAAATTTACTGACACATAAAGATATATCATACCATTCTTTACACTTGTCATCCACTTGGCAGATATGGGAAAAATTGGATGACCCTTATTAAATTCATTTTTTCAGTGATGGCTTTATCATTTAACTTTATTAAAAAATAGATTACTCAGTGGAGAAAAGGTTTTTCCAAATATAAAAATAAAATTTATAAGGAAACATTTTTCTTGTTGATAATTTTTCTAACTGTATTTCAAGGATATCTCTTTAATTGTAAAATTCAACATGGCAACTGTAATTGATTTACCTACAGTTTTATTTGCTGATTTACATGTATATATTAGTATGACTTTATAGGCCTAGTCATACTGGCAGCAGTATAAGATATAATTATTGACCTGAGGAGCAAGCAGTGCATACTTTTTATATCTTTAAGCATGTCTCAATTTATACGTGTAGTAATTGGAAACTCTCAAAACCCAAATGGCTATAGAAGAGATAGAAAGGAGGTGCTCCTCATGAGAAATCTTTTTTTTTTTAAAGATTTTATTTATTTATCTTTAGAGGGAAAGGGAAGGAGAGAGGGAGAGAAATATCAAAGTATGGCTGCCTCTCGTGTGTCCCCTGCAACCCAGGCATGTGCCCTGACTGGGAATCGAACCACAATCCTTTGGTTCATAGGCCCACGCTCAATCCACTGAGCTACACCAGCCAGGGCGTAATCTTTTAATCATGGTGATAGTACCATTTGCTAAGTGCTTATTGCAGGATACAAGATAATATACTCTCACATTGATCTTTACAACATCCCTGTGAGGTTAAGGGAGTTGTCCTGAACTTCTTACTGAAGTTCATGTTTCAGGAAACCAGCTTCAGCTTATTCAGCCTGTTGGTGGCAAATCTGATCATCACAATTGCTTTGATTTTTCTTTCTATATTTTCTGCTGCCTCTTGATTTGGAGTTAACTCTTCAATCTCTCAAATGGAAAACAACAACACAAAAATTCATCCTGTTGGCATGACATGGTGGTAATATAGACCAGGTAGGTTTCTAAGACAGGTTGAGATGAGCTGTGTGATTGTAAAGTGTTACCTGAGAGATGCCTAAATTGGTTGGTTACTACCCACCCACACACCCAAGATTGGCAAGATTCCTAGCCAGGAAAACTCTGGCATCACTATACTCTGCTATAATCTGACTTCTCAAAAAATAGAGTGGGCTCATTTTCCCTAAAGTTGTTAAAGAATTCTGATCTGACTATTCTTTATAATGTGTCTAACATGACCTTTAGATGCATGTTTTTCTTTGTAGTTCTGTTTTCTTTGACAACTTTTATTTTCCTTTTGGTTTATTAGAAGGAGCCTATTTTACTGGGAAATGAAGCATTGAGACTCTCTAAACATCAGGCAGTAAGTGTTTACTGATTATCCACTATGGGGGATGTTATGGAGGATGCAGAATAAGCATGCAAAATTAGTCTAACTCTTAAAGAAGCTTCAAACCAGCTGAGGAGGCAAGTATATTTGTGAAATCAATAACACTGAAACACAGTATGACTAAGTGGGAAATGACTGGTGCAGAAAAGGAGGGCAGCCCTAAATTGTGTGCAATTTTAAATTAAGAAACCTAGTTAAAATGTGCTTTTCTCCCTAATGTCAAAAAGTAATTAGTGTCAGGGACAAGTTTATAAAAGTTTCAGGCATCATAACATTAAATATGGGATCTTCGGAGTTAGATAGACTGCCTTCAAATCTGCCACTTATCTGACATTTATCAGCTGTGCGATTTTAGAAAAATCGTTTAACCTCTCTGGACCTCACTTCCTCATCTGTAAATCAGGAATATATTATTCATAGATTATGTTATTTATGTGGTATGAGCCACACTCATTTTTGCTATACTGTTCTAAGGCTAAATACAGTATGAGTCATTGATTCAGACAGTTGCTATCAGTTAAATACTTAACAGAAGCCATTAGAGGTTCATACTCTTTGACTAAATTCTACTCTTATGTATTTATTACAAGAAGGAAGTCTAGGGATAGGGTCCATTAACAGTAGTTGAGACTAAACTGGGTAAAGTCCACAGCATATTTAAAAAAATTAATCTCAGTGAAAACCCTGTGATCTAGGCCTAGGAACCAAAGAGGTCAATTAATTTCCTGGTAAGTAGGAATAAAACTAGTCTTCAACACATACCTTTACTAGTACCAGGCTCCTAATGTCCACCCTAGTCATGCCTTAGTAGAAACACATTTCTAGCTACACAAATAAATTTTTGAAATATAATTTATTATAATTAAAACAATTGGAAACAATTAAAATGGCCAACTTCCAAGAACTAGTTTAATTAAATATGGTAAATGAACATAAGTGAATGAAGTTATTAAAGTTATAATTGAGTGTAATAGTTATTAAAAGTATGTATAAACATCATGATAAAATATGTAAATTATATATATGTAAGTATGGATGGCATATGCTAACAAAAATAATGGTATGCATTATATATGATTTTATTAATTTAGCCTGTATTACATCTTACATAGAACTTTTGAGGACAAATTGTGAGATAACATTAGTTTATGCATTACTAAAGGTCATTGATTTGTTTATAAAATTACTTTAAAAACTATATAAATTAACTACTCTTTGTTAGCTACTGTAGTTTTACATATATAAATATACATGCTTATATATTTATATATACACTTATATTTATATATACTTATAAATATATATACATATATATTTATATGACAAAGTCATTTCCCTGAAGGAACTTGCAATCTACTGAATTCAGTAAAACCATTTGTATTTTCAAAATATATTTTCTTTTTTCCAAATTGAAGTCTAGGTTGTTCAACTGTATAAAATATATTTCCAAAACCAGGAGAGTATTTATTATTTAGACCTAGATTGTGTAATACATTTTATGACAAAAAATCCTAGCACCATAAAAGAAATTACTAACAGATTCAACTATCCAAAAATATTTATGTATCGTAAAAATTACCATGAATGAAGACAAACTAAAATGGGACTGGGAAATCATATCTATAAAACATAGATTAATTAATTTACTATATAAGACTTTACAAATGTTAAAGAATTATCAGGTAAATGGAAAAAAATATCAAATAAATAACATAATACAGCACAGAAAGATGAAGATATAGTTTTTAAAAGGATTACCTCTATTTAGAATTTCTGAAGCAGGATATGGAGAAAATGGGCCAAGCCTCTAATCAAAGAGACAATATCTAAAATTTTTTGTGAATTGATGAAAATTGGCAATCTTTCATTTCAAGATAAAAGCAATCCGTCCATAGACATATTTCCCTCCAAAGTGCAGCATATCAAAGAAAAATCAAAGATCTTTAAAACATTCATAGAAGTGACAAAGAACCCCAAGAAGGAACAGATATTTAGATGGTCATCTGATTTCTCAATGGCTGCCAGGGAAATCAGAACAAGTCAAATGATGACCTGAAAATTACAGAAGGGGAAAAAATAACAGTTAATCTAGTTTGTGACTCTATACAATTCTATCTTCAAAAAAATGGTGGCCACAAAAAATGGATCTTAGAAATAGAAACAAAAACTTATAGAATGGATTATAATTAAGAAAAAAGTACATACATTGGGAAGAGGGAGAATAGCTTTAGAAGCAAATTCAAATATTCAAGAGGGTCATGACAAAATAAAAGAGAGAAAATATTTAAGTATATTAAACAAATACTGGTTGCTAAAATGAATTTAAAAAATGTCCAATGAATGTGGTTAAAAAATAAATCTAAATAACACAAAAACCTAGCCAAAGCATATAAATTGGAAACTAGTCAGTAGAGTTGACACACTGAATTATTTTTAATTATTTGTATTGTTAAAAATTGCAAGCACTGAACATTAAAGAGTAAACGAAGTGTATAACTTTAAGTAAATGAAGTGTATAACTTTAAGAGAAAAACAAACCTTAGGGGGAATATCCCACCCAAACCAACCATTTAAAAAATGGTATAGAAAGTAAATTAAGAATAGATCAGAACAAATTAAAATATAAAATAATGTCACAGAAATGAAACAAATGTACATAGGCAATCATAACCATGGTTCATAGACTAATTGATCAATAAAAATAAAAAAAATCTTTGCCAGGTTACAAAAAGACTTCTGGTAGTTCTATTAAAATAAACACAGCAAAAAGTTCAGAAGGATAGCACAACTTTAAGTCAATGACAGAAAAATTATAAACCCAAATCTAGTTGTAGACTATACAACTATATTAATATAAGGCAAAGTAATTTTAAGTTGAGTAGCTTTACTAGACATAAGTATAATTAATACAGAACAATTTTCACTTATAAAACTCCTAGAGGAAAACATAGGCAGGACATTTTTAGATATCCCACATAGCAATATTTTTGCTGATATATCTCCTAGGGCAAGGGAAATAAATATAGGAAAAAATTAACTAATGGGAAAACATCAAATGCTTCTGCACAGCTAAAGAAACCATCCTCAGAATGAAAAGGTAACTCACTGTATGAAAGAACATATTTGCCAATGATACATCGCACAAGGGTTTGATCTCCAAAACATGTAAAGAACTTATATGACTCAACACCAGGAAGACAAACAATCCACTTAAAAAATGGGCCAAGTGCCTGAAGAGACAATTCTCCAAGGAGGACATACAGAGGACCCACAGACATATGAAGATGCTCAACATCACTAGCCATCAGAGGGGTGAAAATTAAAACCACATTGAAATATCACCTCTCACCTGTGGGAATAGCCATTATTAATAAATCAACAGACAACAAGTGCTGGCAAGGATGTGGAGAAAAGGGAACCCTAGCACACTGTTGGTGGGAACACAGACAGTGTAGCCACTGTGCGAAACAGTATGGAATTTCATTAAAAAACTAAAAATGGAACTGGCTTTTGGCCCAGTGATTCCTGCTGCTGGGAATACACCTTAACAATCCCGAGTCACCAATTTAAAAGAACTTACCCACTCCTGTGTTCACAGCAGTGCTATTAACAATACCCAAGAGCTGGAAGCAGCCTCAGTGCCCATCAATAAATGAGTGGATCAAAATACTATGGTACATTTACATGATGGAATACTACACAGAAGAAAAAAAGAAGGAACGTCTACCTTTAGCAACATCATGGATGGAACTAGAGAATATTATGCTAAGTGAATAAGCCAGTCAGTGAAAGAAAAATACGATGTGATCTCACCTAGAAGAGGAACCTAATGAACAATAAACTAACAAACAAAATAAAACCACAGGTTTGGAAACATGGAACAGACTGAAAGTGACCAGAGGAGGGTGGGGACGAATAATGGGGGAAAGAAGGGGAAGTGACTAGACAAAGAACATGTATGAATGACACATGGACATGGACAGCAGTGTGAGAATTGACTGTGGTGGGGGAATGGGCAGAGGAGGGCAAAGGGGGAAAACTGGGGCAACAGTAATAGAATAACAATAAAAATGATTTAAGAATAATAAATAAAAATTAAAAATAAAATTAAAATAAACTAACCTGAATTTAAAAAGAAAATATTTTGACCAGTGGAAAAAACATCTCAATAGGTGTATTGCATCAAATGGAAAGTATTTTGAAGTTGACTAAAGTTTAAACATGTAAGAATAAATACACAACTTTCCATGAGTAAATTCCATTTTGGGGAATCAAAAAAAGATATAACAATTTTACATTTACAACTCTTCATAATGTATCTAGGAAATAAAAAAAATACTTACAAAAATGGCATGATTTAGCTGAAAAGCAAAGTCCAATTAATTTTAAAATATTAGATTTACTTGAAACATAATTGGTCAAATATAATTAAGCTAGAAATAAAAAACAAAGGTATAACTCAAAGCTTTTATTGCTAGAAATTTTAAAATATATATTTAAAATACACCTTTGAAAAAATCAGCATTAAAAGAGAGATTATAAGGGAAATTCAAAAATACTTAAAATAACAATGAAAATACTTTGCACTAAATTTTATTGGAAGCAGCTATATTTCACAACACTTTGAGAACAATATTTAGTTTTTAAATACTTAAATTAGAAAAGAAGAAAACTTAAAAGTTAACACATCAAGCATTTACCCTAATTTAGAAAAAGAAGAATAATAAACTCAAAGAAAGAACTACAAAGGAAATAATAATAAAGAATATGGCAGAAATAATGAAATAGAAAAATAAACTATTATGTATTTATTCAATAAAACCATAAAATAGTTTATTGAAAAATGTTAATGAATATACATATATAAAATGACAACATAACTCAGGATGCATTTGAGACTGAAATGATAACCAAATAATATTATCTTTTAAAAAATAGAAAAATAGATAACTAAAACTGATGCAAAAAAAAAAACCAACCCAAAACAGAAAACCTAGGTTACACTATAACTATTAAAAAATGAAGTCAATAGTTAAAATGTCTCATTTAAAAACAGTAAGTCCAAGTGATTTTCCATGTGAATTCTATAAAATATTCAAGTAGTAGATAATCCAACTTTACACAAAGTATTTCAGAACATAAAATAATAGGAAAAAACACCCAAGTCACTTTTCGAGCCTACTGCAAACCCGATACCAAATCTAGAGGAAGATATCTTTAGAAAAGAAAACTACACTTTGAAATAGAAAACAGGCTGACAGTAACCAGAGGGGAGAGGGGTGGGAATTTCAGGGGAAAAGGGGAAGGGGTCACAGGAACAAGCGTAAAGGACACATGGACAAAAACTAAGGGGGGTGGAAATGGGAGGGAGGTGGGGAGCACTGTGGGGGGTGGACTGGGATAAGAGTGAAAGACAGAAAACTGTACTTGAACAACAACTAAAACAAAAATTAAAAAACAAGAAAAAAGAAAAAGAAAAGAAACTACAGACCAACGTCAGTTATGAGAATAAATGGGAAAAACTAAATGGTAATTTCCATCCAAAAATGTATAAGAAATGTACTCCATCATAACCACTCTACTTGTAAGAATGAAAATTAGATTCAACATTAGAAAACCAAGAGTGTAATTATCATATTAGTAGAGAAAAATCACACAATCATTTCAATAGAAGCCTAAAAAGTTTGTGATTTAACAATAATTTTTTATCTATATAAAAATTCCCAGCAAACTAGGAATAAAAATATACCCCCTTAACCTGATAAAGGGAATGAAAGAATATTAAAATAAATTATTAGTAATAAATTACAAATAAGCCTTGGTGAATGATATGAGTTATAAGAACCACTGAATAAAATTTAAAAACTAGCTATGACTTAAATATTAAAAATCACAAATCATTTTTATTGGGACACTTTTACCTATAAATTACATTACCCACATAGTATTACCTATAAACTTTAATTTTGTAATTAACTAAAATATTTTAATATAAAAAAGTAGTGAACTTGCTTTCTCCACATATTTATATTTGTAACTAATTTCATGTTTCTCTTTCAAACATGCGAATTCCACATCTTTAAGGAACTTACTGTTTAATATTTAAAGAACAAATATAAACTTGATGGTTCTTCAATATTCATCATTTTATATTTTACGGTTATTTTTTTTCTTCAGGTTTAAATAGCTGTTTCAAAGTATGCCTGTAGGGTTGTCCTCATATATATAAATAAAAGGCAATGTGATTTAAAAAGTAAGTAAAACTAATTATTAGAATAAGTAAAATTCAGCAGTGTGTTCTGATAAAATATCAATATTTTTGATATTTCAACTATTTTGTCTACACAAAACAGATATATTATATTAATATATAATGATAATGTACATATATTAATATTAATACACACATATAATACATAACACATAATAATAATACATATATAATATTAATAAGCATATATAACATCAATACACATTAAAACACACTCAATTCAGTAAAATTTGATTTTATTCATATATATTAGTACCATTTTCAATAAAAACAAATACACACACAGGAAGTTAACTAAGAGCAAAATAAAATATATAGAAGATTTTAAATGAGAAAATTATAAAGCTTTACAGACAAATAGAAAATAAAACAAAAATAATGGAAATAAACATCATGTGCATGAGTGAGAACATTTAATATCTTAAAAGTAACTTCTTGTAAAATTATCCAGAGATTAAAGGATAATTTAAAAAATTATTTAATATAGTTATTGACAAGCTCAGTATAGAATGGTATAAATGGTAGATTAAAGGGCCAAAAGCAGCCAAGATATTTCTAAAGGAGAATACATGTTGTTCCAAATATAAAATAAGAAAAATTACTATCAACGTACAGAGTAGAACAAAAGTAGGTTTACGGTTGGTTGTGTGGAAATAATACAATTAATAAATAATAATACAAAAATAAACTGTTTTATCTGCTCACAGCACCTATTTTTGCTTTACTCTGTATTAACATTAGTACATTATTTTATAGAATAGAGAGGTGAGACCCATAACTACCCATATGTAAAAACCTAACACATGGCAGTACATCAATTATATCATCAGTGGAAAGATGGGCTAGTTGTTAAAGATGTATGGGATGCTTGTTTGAAAAAAAAAGAAAAAATGAATGGATCTTTACCTGATACCATATAAAAACCAGAATGCCAGATGGATTGAGGATTTAAATATGGAAGTCCAACTTTACAAAGAAAAGATTGAAAAAGATATTTGTGTCCTGGCTGGTATAGCTCAGTGGATTGAGAGCTGACCTGCAAACCAAAAGGTTGCTGGTTCGATTCCCAGTCAGGGCACATGCCTGGGTTGTGGGCCCAGTCCCTGACTGGGGCATGTGAGAGGCAACCACACATCAATGTTGCTTTCCCTTTCTTTCTCTCTCCCTTTCCCTCTCTCTAAAAGTAAACAAATATAATCTTTAAAAAGAAAGATAAAGGATATTTTTGACTTTAGACTTGAAGAAAAGTTTCTTAAACAAGATGAAAAAGCTGAAACCATAAAAGAAAATCTAAATTAAGATCTGTGTTTTCTGTTTGATGCATTATAGAATTACATACCTGAAATATATATGATTATATTAAGTAGTGTCACCACAATAAATTCAATTTTAAAAAATAAAGAAAAAACTGTATTCATGTACATTAAATTTATTCTCATAAAATAAATAAATATAAAATAGAAAACATATTTTAAATTAAATTAAATTAATTTAAATTAAACGTGATATCCTCCGAAGCCCTCCGTGGAGTGCCAGGACATCTTATTTACAGAGAAAGGATGTGGGAAGGTAAACAGACACTCACAGTGAGTACTTACCAACTACCACATATTGTGCTATAATCTTCACATCTACCTCACTTAATAAACATACTCACCCTGGAGATATCATTATTTCCATCCGTAACTGAGGAAACAGAGAGCTAGTGGATATCAGCAGAGCTACGATTTGAGGCTAGGTTAACACATATCTGAATCACCCCTTTTCTGTACATATTTTAACACCTTTCTCTGACATCCTGAGATAGTGAACTTCTGGAGAGCAAGAACTGAGTCCTGTCGTCTCCATATCCTTGACCTGAGGGCACAGATTAGGCTTCAGTGTGCTCCTGTCAGTGCTCAGTTAATAGCATTATCACTGGGAGTTTAAGAACTGACATTTTTGGCTCCCGTATTCACTGTGAGTCATATTCCCATCCTGAGCCAGCACAAAAGGGAAGCATTTTAAATTATTGAATTCATTGAGTTCACATTATATTCAAGTAAACTGAGGCTTGCTGTGTTTAACTGCCATGCCCAGACACTGCATTCACAGAACCAAGTGGGAAATCCAGCTTTGCATTTCTCTTCTGGTTTTCTCAAAGGCCTCCTGCTGTGCGTTTGGCTACTTTTTTTATGGGGAGTTTGGTAGGGTCCAGTTTAAGAGTTTAATTTGGATCTGTTCATCCAAGCCAATCCCTGATTTAGGTGTTTTCCTTAGTGAATAAAGCTGAGGACATTTTAATTAATTTATTATGTCCCTTCAATTAGGGGACCCAATTAATAATTGAAATGGGTTTTTAATTGGTTTATATCCTCCAGGGTATCATATTAATAACATAAATAAACTAACAGGTTTGCATTAAATTAGGATTCATCTATATGCATATCTGTTGACTCCCAATATATTATCTATTCTTAACCTCCAAAATTGAATGTAACTTTTTAAACAAAGACTTTCTGATGCACTAGTTCTTTTGTTGTTGTTCCACTTTGATGCAAGGTCATAGTATTTTCCACTGAAATGAAAAATGTTGATGTTATTTTTTTGTCACTAGATTCATGATTCCTCCAGTTCTTAAGTTGTATCCTCATAAAATTACCTGTGAATTGTCTCTCTATTCTGCCTAACAACAGACTTACGCACCATCGCAGATAGATCCTCAGAAATCATTTGTTTTCAACCAGTGAAACTGAAAACCACAGAGGTTACACAGTGTGCCCAATTCCACACAGCAGGCTAGTAATAAGGACAGTGGTCTCTATTTAAAGATATTTGAGATTTTTGTCTCAAATGTCATTTATTTTGGCCTTTTGTTTTCCTTTTGAATGTCGCCATACAAGGCCATACGTGGATTGGCCTTCCCTTCTCTTGAAAATAACCCAATGATTTGATTTATTGAAAAACAATAATCAGATTTATATTCTATTATTTGCAGCTCTTAGCAAACTATCTGGGGTGATAGTGTATCTATTAAAAGTTATTTGGAGGAATCTGCCCAAAGGCTAATGGTGTTCTCTTCTGCCGAGAGCATTAACTCTAGGCGGCCTCAGTAAGGCATTCTAGTAGAACCCACCACTGAAGACTTGGTCTAAGTTTACTCCTCCAACCTTGTTCCTGATGTTTTTCTTATAGAAATTCTCTTCTATGTGTGTCTGTCTCCATATCCATTGAATCTGACTAGCTTATTCTGTCTTCCTTGCCTCTAGTTCTGATGGTTTTTCTAACTCGCTGGTTTCCAAGTTAGATAGTTTCTAAGACTATGATCTGGAAACTTGCAACCCAGGCTAATTATGGCCCCTCTTGTCACTGACTCTGGGGGTGGGGTTTAGTAGTCTATTTTTACAAGTTCTCCAGGTGACCTTGATGCACACTAAAGTTTGAAGACCACTGCTCTAACTCCATGGATAAGGAAAGGATTCCTAACTAACTCTTGCATGTCTTTTAAAACTCTTTTTCCTAAATGGCAAAAGGAAGCCCTTTTTTGATACTCATACTTAAATCAAACTTCTTTTTTTTGTCAGAATCAGATTTTGTGTACTTGGGATATATACCTTATTATTCCCAAGTGAAAGCTGAGGGCAACTATTCTGGCCTTTATTCCTAATTTTCCTTCCAAAAAGTGCCTCACACTCAGTGCATTAACAGTGCTCATTGAATCCCTAAGGGCAGCAATAATGATGGTGACAATAATAATTACTACAGTGGATATTTGTTCTATTTGTGGCCCCATGGCATCTTTTTCACATTCTTTGTTAAGTTTGAAAATTTCTTATGTGATAGATATTCTACTTTCTCAAAATAAAAAGCCAAAGTTACCCAATTTCTCTTATAGCTAGTGTGTGGTTCGACCAACCAGAGGACTTAAAGACTTGGTGATAGAGAAAGGAAGGAATAGAGAAGTCCTTTGCTCTATAATAGCGATGACAGTGACAATGATGTACATTAAAAAATTTTCATTATAGTTGACATATAATAGTATGTTTGTCTCACATGTAGAACATAGTGATTAGACATTTACATGTTATAAAGTGATCAACCCAATAAGTTTAGTACTCATCTGATACCGTACATAGTTATTATAATATTATTGACTATATTCCCGGTACTGTACTTTATATCCTCATGCCTGTTTAATAACTAGCAATTTGCACGTCTTAATCCCTTCCTACTTTTCACTCACTGCCCAATTCCCTCCTCCCCAATCTGCCAACTATCAAAATGTGTTCTCTGTATCTATGTTTGTTTCTGTATTTTTTTTAATTTTGATTTATTTTCTTTAAATTTCACATCTAAATAAATTTATATGGTATTAGCCTTTCTCTGCTTGATTTATTTCACTTGACATAATACCCTCTATATCCATCCAGGTTATCACAAATGGTAAGATTTCAATCTTTTTTTATGACTGAGTAGTATTTCGTTGTATATATGTATCATATCTTTTTCCATTCATCTATCAGTGGACAGTTAGATTGCTTCCATTCCTTGGCTGTTCTAAATAATGCTGCAAAGCAATGACTATATTTTGAATTCCTGGTAGGGAAGAGGCATTATTGCTGGAGGCACCTGCAATAATATTAAGTTCCTCAGAAATGGCAAGTTGTAAGAGGTCAGTGGCATTTAAAGTTTACTTGTGGTATTAGCAGTTTTTTCTTTGTTTTTCTCATCAGAATAGTCCTTGAAAAGCTAGCATCTAGCATGGTTCTCCAGGTTGTCCAATAATTCTACGGGCTAACCAGTATGTTCCAATAGACTCTGTTTCTTAATAAGCCCATCAGCTTTTCTTTGTTTTCTTTCTTTCTTTTTTTTTTTTTGCTTGCAATGTAGAACCCTGACTGCTGCAGTAATAATAATCACTGCTATATTTCATAGGCTGGTTGATATGTCTATTAAGCTGCTTCAGATCCCCAAATATAACAGAAAATTGACCAGTCTGAAAAGAAAAAGATTGCAGAATCAGTCACATCTATTTGGCTCTGTCAGGCCTCCATATATGAATATGAATATCTGACACCCTCATTGTTCCAGAAGGACAGCATGAAGTAAAAGGCTAAGGCATTCTTTTACATTATAAACTACATCATCACTCCTCAAGGGGACAATGGGCATTGCCATCCACCTCATGTGCCTGGGTGTTGCTAAGGTCTTTCCTTTGTTAGCTCACATTTCTAATCTCTAAGGTAAAGATTCTCCGCTCCTGGCCCATCTTAGATGGGTAAAAGGAAACATTCAAATACCAAAGTTCAGACAGCATGACTGAGAAAATCATCCATCTGACTCAGGGGGACTCTCTTCCTGGAAAACTACTGAATTATACCAACTATAAAAATTTCTTTTTGAATTGTCTAACATGAATCTCATTCGATGTTCACAACCTTCTGATGTGGGCATAGTTGGTTTTATCCTCACTTTATAAATGAGACTCAGAAAGGTGAAGTCAAAGTCATGATTACATAGCCCAATGTTAGCATAAGTAGAATTTCATTTCATATTGATCTCATTCAACAGCCTTTAGTCTTCCTGCTGAAAATGCTGTCTTGCAAGGAAGGTCTCCTCTATCAAGACTTTCTGAATACTCCTTCCCTTCTCCCAAATCCCATTGAACATATTCTTGTTTAAGTCTTAAGTATACTTCTGCTTTTATACAGAAAATACTTTACCATCCATATTTATTTATCTGCATATCTACCAATCTAAGCTGTAAGTGCTGAGAGCACAGATTATGCTTTATTCATTGTATCCATTTTTGTTTGCCATGTTCCTAGTGGAGTGCATGGATTATAGTAGTTGCTCAATAACTATTACATGAATGAATGGCTGAATGAAAGAAGAGGGAAAGAGTCCAATTTTGTATAGGTAACCATCAAATATTAACTTAGCATTCCCCCAAACACACACAGCTCAGGAAGGCGAGTGCTCTGGCTTGGCCTCTTAAACCAGGATGAACTCGCTATGGCCCCTTCAGAGAAAATGACTACAGTCTCTGAGATCATTACTCATCAACCCCAACTACTCAAAACATTCCAACACAGCTGGCATGCCTGGCGACTACGTGGATCCCCTCTCAGTGCCTCGCACATGGCCATTTCATTACTGACAAAGGTGTCTTGGAGCCACACACATAAGACTGTGTGTGGAGGCTGAAGTGGCAATACTGCTGCTCTGTTGCAGCTGAAGGGTCCTTCCCCGTCTGGAGCAGGCGCTCTTGATAATGAGCCCTGACTGACAGACCCCATCAGTCACTTCTCAAAGTCTGTGAGTCACTTGCTTCCCCAGGACTCTGGGGACTGGCATGGAACCAGCAATGTATGCTGTGGCCATTTGGGGAATTAAAAGCTGTAGCCGTTATGGTTACATAGAACTAAAAACAAACTAAGAAGCATCCATGCGATCTGATTGCATTGCATCCCACTTGAAGTCTCACTTGTAACTGAGGAGCAAGGAAGTAGTTCTTTTCTCCCCCTTTCTTTCTTTGCTCTAAAGGAAGTAGCAGAGTGGAGGAGAAAGAGAATTAGATTTGAATTCGAAAAGACCGAGGCCTGATACTGGTTTTCTCTCTCATTCTTTGTTGACCTTTAGAAAGCTACTTCCTGCCCTTAGACTCCAATTCCTTTTCTGAAAAATTGGTATTATATATGATATCTCCCTGTTGCTCTGCTAGTAAGGATTAAATGAGATGATATGTGCGATGAGATGAGTATCTGCTGCATTATAGGTACCTTGTCCATCTTGGGCTTTACGCTTTCTATTTTTTAAAAATTTAATCTTTATTGTATTTTTCCCATTACTGTTTAGTCCCATTATACCTCCTCTCCTGAGCAGTCACCACACTGTTGTCCATGCCCATGGGAACTTTTTCCTTTTTTGCTCAATCCTTTTATCCCCTAACCTCCCCCACTAGCTGTCATCTGCTCTCCATCTATGAGTGTGTCTCTGTTTTGCTTGTTAGTTTAGTTTGTCCATTAAATTTCACATATGAGTGAAATCATATGGTATTTGACTTTTTCTAACTGGCTTATTTCACTTAGCATAATATTCTCCAGATCCATCCATGCTGTTGCAAGGGGCAAATTTTTCTACTCTTTATGGCCAAGTAAAATTCCATTGTGTTGATGTCCTATAGTTGTTTTATCTACTCATCTATGGATAGATACTTGGGCTGTTTCCATATCTTAACAATTGTAAATAATGTTGCAATAAATATAGGGATGCTTATGTTTGTTTGGATTAGTGCTTTGGGTTCCTTTGGATATATTTGCAGAAGTTGGATGACCGGGTACGTGTGAAGTATCTGCTGCATTATAGGTACTTGGTGCATCTTGGGTTTTATGCTTTCTTTATTTACCATCAATCTCTTAGTGTCCTTCTCACTTTTTCCTCTGAGCGCAGATGTGCATGGCATTCTGTTGGGGAAGGCCTGCAGGCCTTGCTGAAAGAGAAGGCGGAAGTCCAGGGAAAATGCGAACTTACCAGTTATACAACTGCTCCTTCTCTCCAAGGATGAACATTCCATAGGCAGGAGAAAGGAACCCATGGAGACCTGGGCTGACTGAAACAGCTGGGCACGAATGTTCATCCTGTGGAAGACATTTCCTTTAAAGTGTTTCTGCACCCTGCTGCATGAGGCTGAGGCATCTGCATTAACTTTGCTGCATGTGTGAAAGGGCTTTGATGTCTTGAGAGTGGCTTTGAGGCAGTGGCTTCCCCACTGGGCCTGGGCCATAACCAATTATCCTACAGCAAATGCAACAGAGTGTTCCACTTCTAACTTTCTTGTGTGGACCCCCTCTGGTACACAAGGAGTCCATCCACACAAGGTAAAATTGTCTATTTGTTGGGGGCCACTTAGGGTCTGGGTGCTTTTTGGGAAAATTAGTATTAAAGACTTTTTTATTTATAAATCTGCTACTCCAAAGCAAGACTTTGGCCCTTCCAAGGGCACAGCTGAGCGAGTATTCACATGTATATTAACAACTCTATTGGAGAATATAATTTTGTATTTGAAGTTAAACATTTCTTTCCATAGAGTTTGAGTTTCTGGAATCATCAAATAAAACAGTGATTTGTGCTTCTTAGGGTTCCCCATCTACTACGATATAATTTGATCCCCTGAGTTACTCTATAAAGTTGGGTGGCAGAGATGACTCCACTTGGCAGATGAGAAAAGTGAAGCTCGGAATATCATGAGTCTGAAATGGCACAGCCAGTTAGTAGCAGCACCAATGCCAGAATCACCATCAATACCTATGTCCCTAAGGTGGACACAGACTGTGTGGATCCCAGGGCTTAATTCTATATGAATAAGAATAGAAAAATACTCCTTTATAAATTTTATAAAGCATGTGACTGTATGAACACATGTCTGGGGCTGCTTCTAGAACCACGGGAAGGGCCTGGACAAGGGAGGGTCCTGGAGTTTACTCTTCACTGTCTTCTCAGTGAATATTTCTGTTACTGCCAAAGAATATGCTTAGGAAGACACCTTCTGCTGGAACAGTACACATGCTCCATAACTCATAGTCATTAAAATGACATCATCGCTACAGTGACCCAGAGGTATATATGTTTTTATTTTTTTGATATTTTATTTATTTACTTTTAGACAGAGGGGAAGGGAGGGAGAAAGAAAAGGAGAGAAACATCAATGTTTGGTTGCCTCTCACATGCCCCACATTGGGGAACCTGGCCCACAATCCGGGCATGTGCCCAGACAGGGAATTGAACTGGTGACTCTTCGGTTCGCAGGCCAGGGCTCAATCCACAGAGCCACACCAGCTGGGGCCAGAGGTATAGTTTTTTAAAGATGGGAGCAATGGGTGAGCTGCCTGGGTCCTGCTGAATTCACTGCTATCTTCAAGACACCTGTACATGCCTTACCTTCTTCTACCAGCTCACTCTTCCCCTCTTGGGGCTGTCTTCCTTCCCCAGAGCCTGCTCTTTTTGACTCACAGTTCAGGTCCTATGACTTGACTTACAGACTGAACAGAGCTGCTCCTCACAGTACTCAAAACCTGGCTCAACTAAGGGCCTACTACCCGTTCTCTTCATTCTTTAGTATCTCCCTTTATTTTTAGAAACATGTATTGTTTTATCATCTCATTTTCAAAGGTCATGACTCCCTTTTCCTCTGGTTCTCCTTTGCAGTTATAAACAATGGCTTTTTTTTCATTTTTGGCACTCTGTGGAAGCTTTGTAAGCACCCATCTGCCTTTTCCACGCGTAGTTCAGTCGTCATCCTTCATCTGAAGCATGTGCTGGGCTCACACAGGATGCAGAGACGGGAATTAGCTAGGTGTCAGGAGACCCACGTTCTAATCTTGGCCTTGCCCCTGTCTTCTCTCTGACCTTGTATCATATGCTCACCTTTTTGGAGTCTGGAAATAATAGACTCTCAGTGTGTCATAGTAGGAGGAAACTGTAAGCATTCTCATTTAAATTTTCCGTTTAGACTGTATCTGAAAAATGTGACACAGTTTTGTTTTTTTTTTTAACAGAAATAACAATTCCCAGGCTCAGTCTCAGACCTTGTGACAGAGAGGAAGGGACAGATAGATGGTCACTACAATGCTTCCCAAAGCATCATCAACAGCCAAACAAAGCAGATGGCAATTCCAACAGGCTACAGATTAAGTCAGGAATTTGAGGACTATTTTATTTCTTCCTTCTTGTACAGAGGGGCTAGCATGATATCAACAATCTGAGAAAAAAAGAGAGGGCTTAGGAACCCCTTTTCATCTAAATCTCAGATAATTATCCAGATGAATTTGAACTTTGATCTGTCAGCCATGCATGCCTCTAATAGGCACCTTTGGGGCTCCACTTGGCCAAGCAAGCCAATGGCTGCCTCCTTGCTGAGCTTCCATGAGTGTTGGCAGTAAGAGTCCTGGGGATGGCAAGCCTCCCCAGGGGCAGAGCTGGTCTTTGAAAAGCTTTGGGCGGTGTCCTTGTACATATTGGGGCACAAGTGAGGCAGGGATCTGAGTGGCGCCTACTCCAAAATGTCACTGCTGAGCCTGTGAAAGATCCAAGAGTGGATCAGATTCCCAAGGCCGCAGCTGGCGGGTCTGTAGGAAAATCAGATTCCTGTGAGTCCTTAGAGGTCACAGGAGGGTGTGTGACTGCTCCTGGTCAGAGGCAGGGTAGCTCAGGTCAGAGACAGGAAAGGAGTGAACAGGGCAAATAGGAATAAAATGTGACCAGAAGAGACTGACTCCTTATGTTTTCCAGTTTGGCAATCCTAGGTAGTACGTGCATTTGTGAGGACTACACAGAGAGGTGGTCTTTAATTTCAGCACTCATATTCAAACACCCAAAGTCAACACACACATACATGTACACTCACAAACAAAGTCACTCCTCACATAAGAAACAGTGTCAGTTCATGAACTCACCAAAAACAGTAGTAGCAGTAGCAGCAGCAGCAGCTTAAAAGGGCAAGCGTACATAAAAACACACAATCAAACCCATATACTTACAGCACAATTATCTGGATGAACCTCAACTTCTAACCCATTATTAACCTTTTGTTAGACTCATGGCTGTCAGGGCTAAGAGTGATACTGTTCATTCATGTTTACATTTCCCCAAGTGCAGTCTACCTGGCACTCTAGCAAATGTTTGCAGGATAAATGAATGGAGGTAGAGAAATGATTTGGTATATCTTTCTTAGTATTGAAAGGTAGATATGATAAAAGCCTTCAAAATCACACAAGTGATGGATTGTAGCCAGATAGAAATGTTCATCATGTTTTTGAACAGAGAACACTAGGCCTCCATGAGATTTGAGATCTCTTGGCTAAAAGCAAGTGGACTTAGTAAAATCCATGAAATGCATTTACTCCAAGACAGATTCACACACAATAAGAACTTGTGAAGTCATCTGTGTTAAATAGCATAACAATGATCACATTGTACTACTATTCGTTGCATAAAAGTCTGTCTCTTCTACTAAACAGTAGCTCACCTCATCACTCGTGTCCACAGCCCTGGTGCCTCGCAATGTGTGTTGGATACAGAAAGAGACCATTCTGTGCTGATTGAAAGGCACAGAAATGTAAATATTGACAAAAAACTATTTGAAGTGTATGTTTACTTCAACATCACATATGTACCTCTTCTAATTGACCTTGTAAATGAAATGCTTTGCAGTTGAAGGGGAATAGAATGTGTACAGAGATTTTCCAGTGTTTATTTTTACATTGAGCATCAACTAGGCCCCAAGGCTAATGCTATTGACCTGTAACAAGCATAGAGAGATGGCAAAGCAACTGGTCACTTGGCCAGTGAGCTGAAAGGCCACGAGGATCCTGTCCTCAATGGGACACTGCCATCTTGTGTATGCCCCAGGTTAGACGGCCAGTGACACAATATAGCCCAGGGTCAGGGCAAGGTGGGGAGGACAAGCTAGCTCTTAAATACGTATATGACAAAGATCCTCTGTAGACAAACATGATCACCTACTTGGTTGGAATCTTGGATCTGAAAGCTTAAATTATCCAGAGATGTGATGGGAAGAATGCTACCTAGGGAGGAAGAACACTTCTTCAGTGTCTGCAACAGGTTGAACATTTGCAATTGGTTATCTAGTTCAATCCTCGGTCACCTGACAAGGTAAATAGTAAAATGGTCATATCACAGGTAAGGGAATGGGGAACCAGATCAGTTAAGTAAATTTCCTGAGGTCACACAGGTGGAACTGTAATCAAACCAGTGCTCCTATGCCCATGACTTGCTGCCTCTATGATTTTTTAAAAAAATTTAATAAATAGCCTCTTAAAAAGAGAGCTGCTCTTCTCTTTCACAAAAAGTAGTTTTAAATAGGGCTAAATAGTCCTCAATAATAAAAAATCTACTGCTATAGAAAAGAACACCCATAGTTCCTGACTTCTCATAACTTATAATGGAGGTGGAGAGAAAGAATCACACCTTAATGTGATTTTTTAAGTGATCACACTTAAAATTCAGTGCTATATCAAGGCCAAACAATATTATTATACAAATAACACAAGTAAATATCTGCCATTGATCTATGAAGAAAACAAGAGTCAAGAAAAAGTAAGTAATTTTAATATTGTCTTGATTTAAAAATTTGATATTTTGTTTATGATATATTATTGCCTCAATTTTGTTTTTTTTTTGCTCTGCAAATATAATTTTAAGATTTATTGAATTGTAGTTGATATTACACTGAGATATAAATGACACTATAACATTGTGTAAGTTTAAGGTGTATAACTTGTTGATTTGATGCATTTATGTATTATATAATGATTACTCCCAGAACATTAGCTAACACCTCCATCTGGTCACAGGGCCATTCCTTTTTTGTGGCAAGTCTGCCTAAGATCTACTTTCTTAGCAACTTGCAAGTATATACTATAGTATCATTAACTATAATTAGCATGCTGCCCATACCCTAGGGCCTGATCATCTTAAAACTGGACGTTTGCCCTCTTTGACCAACAGCATCTCCCCATGTCTCCAGCCCTCAGGCCTCAGTAACCACCATTCCAGTTTGTTTCCATGAATTGGGATTCCTTAGATTTTATGTATAAGTAACATCATACAGTATTGTTTCTTCTGAAATTCTTTTCTATTCATTGTTTATAGTCACATTGGTAGTTTCTATATTTTTGCTATTGTGAGTAATGATGCAATGAACACAGCATTACCAGTATCTCTACCAGATCCTGACTTTAATTCTTTCGGATATATACCCAGAAGTGGGATTGTTGAATGGGATTGATGATTGTTGAATCATCGTTCTATTTTCAGTTTTTGAGGAACTTCCATACTGTTTTCCATGGTAGTGGCACCATAATTTTGATTTTTAAACGTGATTTTAAAATGTTATTTATCTTGATTACTGCAGGTTTGTTTTTCTGTTTGCCTCCTTAAATGTTGTACCTGGACAGAGAGCCTAACTAGTCCTGGTCCTGAGGGATTTGTAGTTGAAAAGATGGCAAGAGTCAACAAAAAGGGTTTGTTTGGCACAACTGTCAAATCCATTTTGGCTTGCTTACTGTTATCATAATGCACCTTGTTTTCTCATGTGAAAAAATTGTATTACTACCACGTTCTTTTCAATGATAAGACATTTGATAGAACATAATAAAATAATATTCTAAAGCCCATATACCTCTGAGTTTTTATGCATTTTATACAAATAACAACCATTTTACCCATGTTGAAGCTTGGGAAATAGATGACTTATTTGATATAATATCTCAATTACAAAGCACAATACATGTTTTAAGTCTGTTAATCATAGAATGATGAATACTTGCTATTAAGGGCACCTCAAGAAATTTGAGTCTGTGTGTGTATGTGTGTGTGCACACATAGTGTTAATGCAGAAGATGCTATTTTTTCTGATATTCAAATTAAACCATAAATATTATAAGAAAACTAGTGTTTTCTACCAACACACTGCAAATTTAGAATAACTAAAGTGCCAGCCCATGGATTTTTACTAAAAACAGTTGATAGTGAAAAGTCACAATAAGTAGAACTGAGTCCTCTCTAATGGGTGATGTTTGAGGTACCTTTCATGCAACAATTCATCAAGAACATCCTTAAGCCACAAGCCATCTCAAATAAGTGTCTTGCATAGAATTAGACACAGATTTAAAGTATTTCCAAGTAATATAATGTTCCCTGAAAAATTCCCTACTGATGCTTAAGGATTTTGTCCAAAGGGTACAAGTCTTAAAACTGAAAAGACACTGTCAAGGGTTATTATTATTATTTTTTAATTAAGTGAAGGCTTAGTTCTGTTCAGCTCAAGGAGTACTAATTTTATTTCAAATCCTAACAAGCAGAAATTAAGAAAGATGTGTCATGGTACAATAAATGATTCACACCCATTCCCTCATGCAATGTCATAATCTAGATCTTACTTATGAGAAGGTTTACTTGAAACTTCCATCCCACACCTCCTGGTAAGAATACCACTTAATGTTCCAGTAGCAAAGCAGAGCATTTGGAAAACTTAATGAAGAAAAATCTCAGGAGAACTAATAAAATGCTAGAGAGGGGGCTGTCTTTTCATATTAATCTTGTGACTAAGTCAGATTCTGGGTAAAGTTGTGCAAATTCTTTTGTAAGTTAGCGAGCAGAGTGAGATTTCAGTCAGACAACAGACTTCCACTTGAGAAACTAGGTTCTACCCAGCTCTAAAGCCAGCTAATTGGAATGCTGTGGGCAGAATTCCTGCCAAAAGCAGGGAATCTTCTAAAAAATTAATGATGTCCTCCTGTCAGACTTTTGGATGCTGTCATGAATCTGGTAGCTTATAATTTTATGGCATTTCATCATGTCTTTGATCTTGCTCTTGGAACACCCTGAAGAAGTAATACTGTTCTATGGTGGGACTGTGAGGCACAATGTAGAAGTGTGTGTGTGTGTGTGTGTGTGTGTGTGTGTGAGAGAGAGAGAGAGAGAGAGAGAGAGAGAGAGAGAGAGGGAGAGATTTGGGCTGGTGTCTATGCATGTGGACTCATCCCATAAAGGTGACATGTATTACAATACTACAACAAATACTGATGAACCAATTTAGGAGTCATACTAAGCTCCAGACTGAATTTAAATTTTTCTGAACTCAGAGAATGTGCCTGACATTGATAATAAGCAGAGAAGAGAATGGGAACAATGGCACTGAGTCATTTCTTGGGAGACTGTGACACAGAAAATCATCATGTAGGAGAAGCAAAAGGCTTTCCAACTGTGTTGGGAAAATTTTTTAAGAGAAGGATAACATTGGCTGTGCGATACAGCTGACTGATCACATAAGCAGCGTATGAGATGCTGGAGTGCTCCTAACTTATTTCTGAGCAGCTTAACAAAATTAATGCTGTTTCTCCAGATGCCTAATTTACTTCACAGAAGTGTTCTCCACATTGCTTCTCAACCAGAAGTTGATTTGGCACCTGTCAGGCATGCACCCTTGGCAACTGAAAACATCAGCAATGAGAGGGTAGCCTCCAACCTTCCTGTGCCCAGGAAGAGGTCAGCACCTTGGCACATCACTTGGGGAAGATTACCAACCTTTGCTTTTAGGCAGCCAGTTTAAGTGACTTATCTGAACTACTTACTACTCCACAGCTAAGGGCCTCACCATTCAGCCAATGTGGTCAGGTAGGCAATTGATAACTATTTGGGTTATGCCAAATAATTTTTGGCTTTTGTTTTTGCATACTTGTGAGAACAACTGTCAACTTCATTCCTTGAATTATTGAATGCAAAGATGGTTTCTGTAGATAGAAACTTAAAGTTTGTATGAAGACACTGCAGAGTAGAAATTTTCATGTGGAATAATGGTATAAGAAAAGGTATAATAAATCCTTACATTTATATAGCTCTTTATAGTTTAATATAAAGGTCAAAAACACAGGTGTTGGAGTTAGCATGAATTAGGTTCTTGAGTTATGTTAATTCCTATGAAAATCAATTAATAAAATTCAGATTCCATAATTCCTTAAAGGCTTTGCCACTTACTAGCTATGTGGCTTTTGGAAAATATTCTAACCTCCCAATGACTTTGTTGGTAACATAGAGGTGATTAATGCTTATATAATACAGTTGGTTTGAGGATTCAAAATTATGCTATAACAATATAATATGTGTAAACAAAATTTTATACTATAGTTTCTTGCAAGTAAGTAATTGATGATAGATAAAAAAATCTATTTTACATATGATGAAGAACTTTGCATTGACTATGTACAGTCAGGAATGAAATTTTCTGAGGATGGTCTAGGAAAACTTGTCGAGTTAGCCAGGCTCTTTAGC
Source organism: Carollia perspicillata (assembly GCA_004027735.1). Classification (NCBI taxonomy): domain Eukaryota; kingdom Metazoa; phylum Chordata; class Mammalia; order Chiroptera; family Phyllostomidae; genus Carollia; species Carollia perspicillata. The sequence continues at coordinate 26,403 of PVKM010009475.1, forward strand.
TTTCCTCAGATTAAAACAAACAAAACAAGCAACCATGCACATGAACTATGATGTCTACTAGTAAGGGCACCTTTATACTTCAGCTATTGGAGCATGAACAATATATTAGCCGTCTGTCCATGGCATGGTTAAATCCCACACTTTGCCATGACATTCTACTACAAGTAGGGTTACAGGGTCAGGTAAACCAAATGTGCATCTTGGTTTGACTGCTACTGACTATGTAATCTTAGAAAAAGAATTTAACCTTTCTAATTCTCATCCACAAAACAGGAGTAATAATAGTTTTTACTGGCTGGTGTAGTTCAGTGGACTGAGTGCTGGCCTGTGAACCAAAGGGTCTGCGGTTCAATTCCCAGTCAGGGCACATTCAGGGGGTTGCTGGCCAGGTCCCCAACAGGGGGCATGTGAGAGGCAACCACACATTGATGTTTCTCTCCCTCTGTTTCTCTCTCCCTTCCCCTTTATCTAAAAATAAATAAATAAAATCTTTTAAAATACAGCTTCTACCTCACAGGGTTTGGAACATTCCATGAGACAACATTTATAAAGGTTTCAGCATTGAGTCCTTAATATGAGTAAAATAAATATTAACTACAATTATTCCATCTATAAGAATAAAAAAGGATGGGAAGCGAAACAAAAATGTATTGAGTATTAACAGTCTGCCAGATGCTCTCTTGTATTATCTTTTTCATCCTCTCCTCTCCTCTAAAATATGGGCAGTGTGATTCTCCTCTTCATAAATGAGGAATCTGAGGCTCAGAAAGGTTATATAACAGTTAAACATATTAATTGTTCATGCATTGCTTCAAAGAAGTGTGTGCTGAGTGCCAACTCTTTGCCGGGCACTATTCTACGTACTGTTAATACCCCTATCTGCTGTTTCATAGATCTTACTCTGTGATGAGTGGAGAGAGCTCTGAGTTAGAGTGGTATTAGAGACCTAGAGAGAGGGTGGGGCTTACAGATTGTGAGAACCTTATAGGCCACAGTGAAGATCTTGGCTTTGACTCAGGAGAAAGGAACCTGCAGGAACCTTGTACTTGCTTTAATGGTCTGTAAGTTTTTTTGTTCCATTTTTTTCTTTTAAGATTCATCTTACTGGTTAATTTAACATGAAGATCTTGGCTCAGGGCATGCAACCCAGAGCCCTAAGGAGGTACTGAAGGACCATAGCAGGCATCCATTGTGAAAGAAGTCTTGGCACGTATTTTTGGGGCAGACAGAAGTGCCACATAGGGTGCGCCTTCACCCTGACCATTGTCTTAAGACACCCAACAGTCTCCTCTGCCAGTTGGACTATCTCCATGATGCGGGCAATGACCAGGATCAGCCAGAGGACAGGCTGAGGTAGGAAAGACTTGACTCTGACTGATATGATTTTTCTGTTCATGACTCTCAAGGTACTATCCCCTAACTTAGACACCTCTCTGCTTTGTGCATCAGGGTACCTCATGTGATGCCACTGCCTTCACCAGATCCAAGATGAGCAATTAGTGTCCCTATGGACATTCAACCTCCCCGGTGAAAAATGAATAAAGCATGTTCAATAGAGACACGGGAAATTCTTAAATAAATGAGTGTGCATCTTCCTTATTATCAATCAAAATTTACCTGACCTGTATAATTTTCTTTAATAGACAAACTATTTAACTATAGCAATTTACTCAATAGTGTCCACAGAAACGTATGCCAAAGACACAACTCTTCATGTCTTGACTTTATAGAAGACACATACTGTTAGAGGTATTATAAAAAATGCTAAAACCTAAAGGAATGATGATGCTTAGTGTGGAAATTATAGGCATCATGGAAGGCTGGTCAAAGAAATGGATTTTTTAGAACATAAATATATCTTTAACTCAGTTTTGGAATTTGACCGTAAAATTCCCCTTAATAGATGCTTCCATATTCCCTGAGTTTCTAAAATGAGAATACCTTAAACACGAAATTGATGGCTTGTCATTTATTCCATCTTAGTTGCCAATTCAGAGCACTCAAGAGTCATTGTATAAAATACTAGTGAGAAGAACACTCAAACTGGCACACAAAGTGGGGGGTCTGGGGATACATCCAATCACAGCCATATTCTCAAGATTTCCTTCCTGAAAGGAAGGGATAGACTACATGAAGAATCGACTGGTCTCCTGCGGCAAGATAATGTCCCTCTCCTAGCTTTATAAATTAAACAGTGGCAGTAAAACTACCTAAAATATATGTGTGTGTTTAACACACACACACACACACCATAGGCATACTGGAGGTTCTATCTGCAGCCGTGGAAATAACTGATTTTTCAATGTGAGTAAGTGACCTTCACTGTACCCTCCAGGTGCCTTGTTTCCCAAGCATCTGAACATTCCTTCTCTGCTGTAAACACCCAGCATTAATCCAGTGCCTCTCATTAAGCATGGTGAATGTTTCTTTTGACACAGTAAAATTAAGCTAGTATAATTTGTGCATGCCAACGTGTAGACTTCCTCGCCGAAGGGGTTTTCCCTGCTGCATATGGGAGGCACTTAATTTCTGTCCTCTTGCCAAGAGGTGATGATCACGCACTGTATATAAATCATAAACAGTTTTATGGAGTGTGACACTTTTCATGGGTCTCTGGAGATATTAACCAGACTCCCATTTTCTAGACTTGATGTTTCTAAGAATGGAGGAACATGTAGCATCCTTCTCAACATAAACATGGAGTCCTACATCTCCTGTGACTGCAGAAAAGCAGCATAATCCATAAAATTTCCTCTCAAAGGATACTGAGCAATAACCATTAACATAACAGGGAATTAATATGATTTCTACAACTCTTTTTCTACACTTTCCCCATGGACCTATAAGTAGTTTTTTATATGAAATCATCTGTCTAATATCTATCTATCTATCTATCTATCTGTCTGTCTATCTATCTATCTATCTATCTATCTATCTATCTATCTATCTATCTATCTATCTAAATTTCCATGCAATGTAAAATTTCTCTTCCCTAGACTCTCAAAATATTGCCAAAGGCCTGAGAATTAATGGTAATCCTGATGTGTATCTGGAACAGTCCCTTAACTCTTTGAACCTTAGTCTTTCTATCAAAACAGAAAGGGAATAACTATTTCACGCTGTCTCCTAAATCAGATTATGGGATAGAACCACTAATGTGAAAGTGCTTGGAAACATGATGCACATTTCAGATCCTAGACAGGGGTTGGAAGAATTAGAATGTAAGAATGTAAATGTCTATAGCATATTTGCATGAATTTCAATTTAGTAGTACCTTTAAAGAGAAATGTGTTCACTCCAGCCATAATTCTTAAAATTACTTCACATTCTGCAGCTTGATATTTGGTGCATTATACATGAAGTAGGATTAGTTTCACAGCTGGACTTTATAGCATGGCGGTACTTAGAATATTTTTGTGGATAATATAGTCAATGTAGTCCTCTTAAATGTTTCTCTCCTTAAATTTTGAAACTAAAATATTATAACAGTATATATTTATATGCTCAACAACATTAAATAGGTTCAGGAGATATTTGAATCAATGACAAATTTCCTATATTCCCTTTCACATTTATAATGAGACATTCATAGATTAAACTTCAAGTTCACAACATGGGCTAACTCAAGGAATCCAGAAGTAACATCTTGGGGAATGATGCAAGAAAACAATCTAGGTTCAATTTCAGAAAAAGGTGCAAAAACATTTGGCAAAGTTAGAAATAGGTATGTGAGTGAACCCTGATTCAGCAACATGGCAGCTTGAGGTCTACAACTCAGTGATAGTGAGGAGGCCACATCCAGTGTAGTAACCCTCCCACGTTTTGTGGGAAAAGCCCTTCCCTCACATGATCCTCTCAAAGATCTGTTTGTAGGTGGTATCATTCCAGTTTTTCAAATCAGAAAATCAAGGCTCAAGGAATCACATGATTGTCATCTTATATATTAATTTTCATTTATATCCATCCTTGTGCCAGGAATAATTTTAGGAAGGCAAAAAAAAAAAAATGTAAATACCCATGTTCCAATCATTTTACCAATATAAGAGCTTCTTGCTAGTGCCTTTCCCTGTAGTTCTTACTCTTCTTTGGTAGAGTAGAAAACATCTCTCAAACAGCCAGATGGTAACTTATTTTAGGCTTGCCACTATGCCAACTAGGTTGCAACTGAGTGATTCTGCTATTGTAGGATGAATCCAGCTATTGACAAGACATAAACAAATGGGCATGATGGTGCACCAATAAAACTTTATTTGTAAAAATGGCCAGATTTGGTTTATAGTTTAGCAACCCTTGATCTAAGGTATCTTGCAAATGTCATGAATCCTCTCCTTCCAAATTCTATTCAAATCTTCCTTCCACCAAATTTCTTCTGAGCAATTTAATCAATAATCAAGCCAATATGCCAGGAAACTCCACATTCCCACATCTTTTATACACACTTGTTTGTGAGTGTGTACATGTATTTTATTGTCTGGTTTATAAAATATTTTAAAATTTATCTTTCTTTTTTTTAGATTATATTCTCTTTAAAGACAAAGGGCCTGTTCTGTCATTATAACTGGGCTTGCTCGTATAATAAATCCATTATACTGATGAGTATTAAACAAATGTAGTTGAATATTAAAAGGGAATAAAAGCGTTCAAATGTATTGTGCATTAAAATACAAGTAAGAATATAAAACTTGTATGGGAAGAATAACAGGAGTTCTTTAGGAATCAGAATGGAATGCATATGTGGTCATTGACATTTATTAAAACTCCTAGAGTTGGTCAGGAGTTCACAAAAATTATCTCATTTTGGAGGGTTTTTTTCTTTGTGCAATAATAATGGTCACTGTGTCATTGCATCACTGGCTCCAAGACATACCATCCATTCTGCATTCTATGTCAAACCCTGATGAGCAGGCAATTGGTAGTCAATTTACTCTTCTGTCTTGGGCTCTTTCTCAGTTTGGGAACATTTTTGGCCCTCATGATATGCTGATATAGTACACCATGCAGAATCCTATAAATACAAAATTTACTTGGGCCAGTTTTGCTTTCATTCTTAGTGTCTGTCAATTTGATTCAACTTCTATTTCAATAACTTTATGGTCAGGACAAGGTAAACATGAGCTCAAGAGCTGCCAAAGTCAATAAATCAACACTTGAGTCTGGAGATGGCTTCCGTTCTGGTTCTCTCACTATTCCAAATCAGAGATAGACCAACTGGCATATGTTTAGAAAGGCTCTTTTGGCTTTGTATAAAACTAACTCATCAGTACTAATGCTGTCTCTCAGGCCAGCATAGAAAAATGCCCTTATTTGTCGGGCTTTTGTTCCTGGACCAATCAGCTAAACATTTTGTTGCCAATGCCAACTGTAAGTAATGAAAGCAAGAAGAATTGTCTTTCATGCACATGACACTTTAAAGTTATGAGTATTCCTGTGGTTGTTATTAGTCATTTTATGGATCAGAGGTCAGCAAACTTTTTACTAAAGGCCCAAATAGTAAATATTTCAGGCTTGTGAAGCTTAACAGTTTCTATCATAATTACTCAACTATGCCAATGTAGTAGAAAAGAACACACAGGTACAGCTCAGAAGTGTGGACAGATAATGGTTGCAATAAAAATTTATTTACAAAAACATGCAGCTAGTCCACAGGCTTCAGTATGCCAACCACTTGCTTAAACTTTATACCATAAATTGGTCTAAACACTGTGCAAATTTATCACTCTTTTCTTCCTGAAGCGCATTTTGAACTTGTATAGGGCTCTTTGCATTCACTTGCTAACACACACCACCCTTGTAACTACTTTGTTAGTGTCTGGATTATTTATCTGGGTTTGTAACCCTAGTGCCTATCACCGACTCTGGTTTAATAATAGATACACCAAAAATGTTTATGGAAAACGAGTTTCCCAGTATAAGTACTAGTATGTAAGCTAGAATATAAAGTATATCATGCAAGATGCCCTGGGATGCTTGAAATACATTATGGATCTGTTTTCACTTATTCAGATGCAGCAACATATTTAAGGGTCTTAGTTTTATATTCTAGTAAAGGTCTAGCCATCAGTTATAGAAAAAGGGCAGATAATAGCATCTACTCTAAAAACTATAAGGACATATAGCTCAAAACCAGTAGCATGTAAACTGTATCCAATATTACCACCATCATGAGAGGGTGCATGGGGCAGTAAGGGAATGATTCCCCCTTATTTCACAATGAGCCAAGAAGGAGCTGTGTGACATCATCTTCCCTCTGAAGCTATTCTTGATGTTATCCTCAGATAATGTCTTCTGATGAGCACACATTGTTCTAAGCTCCATTCCAGACTTTGAAGAGAGTAAAGAAGAAGAAAAAAGAGCTTCTGTGTCTTCCATTCTCTGCTTACTTGGGAAAGAATTTAACTAAGGTAAAATAGACATAAGTGCACGATCATATGAGAGTACAGAAGAGTGAAGGAGAAAATAAGCATTTAGATAGTCTTGATTTATGCAAGGGAAAATCCTGTCCACACTATCTAAATTTTCTCATAGGTCAGCAATGCCTTCTTTTCAGGCCTTTACTTTTTTGTACCAAGACTAAATTAAAATCTTATTTGAAAGCTTACATGTTAACAAATCTTACTGGGCTTATCTTCAAAACACATCCAGAATCCACCCTCTTCTTAACACTTCCAAGCTATTACCTTTGTCTATGACCTATCCCCTCTCTAACTGGTCTCTTTTTTTCTGCCTTGCCCTCTTCTTGAGTCTTGAGACATTAGAAATGTAAGTTCGATCATGCCACTCTTTCTTCAGAACAGCTAGTAGGTTCTTATCTCCCTCATAGTCCTATTCTTTCTAATGCTCTATCAGGCTCCATATGACATGTTCCTCCTTCTATTACCTCCTTCTCCCCCACTCTTCTTCAGTCACATTTGCCTTAGTATTCTGCAAGAATATCAGGCATGCTCTTACCTGAGGGTGTTTGCACATTGTGTTCTCTCTTTGTCTAGCATGGTTGTCCAAGAGTTACCCATGTGATTTGGTTACCTTTTCAACTACTGCAGATATTTATTGAAACTTTACATTTTCAGTGAAATCTTCCCTGAGCAGCCTGTGTACAGCTGTAATCATCACTACTCCAGACCATCTCTATCCACCATTCTGGCTTTGATATTATCCAGCAGGTGCATACTCATGACATCCTCTATAAGCATTAGAACATAAAGTTTATGAAGACAAGATAAATCTATTCACTCCTATATCCTCAGTGCATAGAACATTTCTTGATACATAGTAGCCTTTCATCATGTGGAAGGTACTAAATGGATTATTAAGTGGTAGACATTATTACTGTTCACCAGCTATTTCCATCTGTCTTCCAGGTACATAGTAGGAGTTAAGCATGATCGTGTGCCTTGCTTTAACCCAGGAAATATGAGTAGAGTAGCATATATCACTTCTTGGGAGAAACTCTAAGATTCAGTGTGCAATTTATGTAATTCACCATGTTCTCTTGGTGGATATGTACTCATAAGTCAGGGGAAAACCTCTCTTGTACTTTATCCCTGAATGACTAAAAGCGAAAAAACTTTTATGCTTGACTATGTTGGACATGTAGTGTGAGCAAGAAATAAACTCTTTTAGCCACTGAAATTTGGATTATTTTATTCCAGTAGCATAATTTACCTTAATCTAACTGATACAGAGTCATTTTTAATACTTCTAAGGCCCTCTTCTCTATCTGGTAGCCCAATAATACTCTGAAATTTTGAGCAGCCTGAAAAAAGTGTGCATATTATTCAGAAAAGACATAGAAAAGCCCTCAACCAGCTTCCCCAAAGTCAACTAGATAAAGAAAGAGAATCTTGGATACAGAGGTTGCTGAGCACTGTATAGACTCTAATGGGATATCATCCTTGTGTCCTTCAATCCTCCCAAGTGGGACAGCAGTAATGTAAGAAAGAGCTGTGCAGAAGTCTCTGATGTATTAGGGCCCTTTCATGAGCAAAATGAACAGGCAGAGGGATAATGGAGGGTGTTTCTCTTCATGGAAACCACAATATATAATTAATATTAATACAGATTCCCCAAGTAACTACTGGGTAGTATGATTAGAGCTTAAAAATTGCTCTTGTCTTATGGTATGTTATTTAACAAAGCTTTATGAATAATTATTATCCCCATTTTAAAGAGAAAATTTAGCATGAGTAACTAGGGTTACATGACTACCAAATATCATAAATTAGACTCAATCACAAGGGAGTTTAACAATAATACTTTGTTCGCACATTCATTTGCATCATGTATATTTATTACACAATTGCTATTTCAAACCATTGGGCTCATTTATAATTAAAATATTTGAACCCTTCCTACCTTTACGGAAGGATAAATTTCAATAAGACAGCAAGTAGTACACATTGCCTCATGCAACACTTCAATATCCAGAAACTGCAGTTAATAAGAAGCTTTGCACATTGCTGGGGTCTTATGATCCTATAATTCCAAACAGAGGGTCTGGCACATAGATGGTGTTCATTCGGTCATTCTTGATGGTGATGATGATGACCCTGGGGCTTTCCATCATCCTAAAGTGCCACCCAATATTATAATAAGCACAGGACCATTGTGGTGCACAGTTGGTGTTAAGAACTGAATGTGTCCCCTCAAATTCATATGTTGAAATTCTAAGCTCCAGAACCTCAGAATATGTGCATATTCTGATATTGGATCCTTTAAAAGGTTATTAAGTTAAGTTAAAGTGAGGTCATTAGGTTGGCCCTATTCCAATATGATTGGTGTCTTTATAAAAAGAGGGGATTAGGACACAGATATGAACAGAAAGGAGACCCTCTGAAGACATAGGGAGAAGAGGGCTATCTACAAAGGTGAAGAGGGAGGCCTTAGGAGAAACCAATCCTGCTGAAACCTTGAGCTCAGACTTCTAGTCTCCAAACTGTGAGAAAATGAATTTCTGTTGCTGAAGCCACCCCACCCACAGAACTTTGTCATGGCAGCCCCAGCAAATGTACACAGTTGAATTCAAATATATGCATTATAATTTATAATGAAATTGCTCATTTAGGTGCCAAATTACTTACAGTTACATTCACAGGGTCTGAAGGGTTTGGGATATAATCAAATGGTATCAAAGGGTACCATAAATATTCATTTGGCTCTAAGCACAGTCTTGTTACTAACATGTAATGATGTATCCCTATTTTCATTTACATGTGTACATTTTACAAATCGCAGTCTACAATTTTGGATGCGAAAGAAGCTGAAATAAATCTGCCCACCCCAATGTGTAGTGGTGAAACAAATTGAATTTTAGTAAAACTGGGGCTCCTGTATTCTTTTCCTTGAATTGTATCAAGTTCTCAGGGACTTAAGAGGTATTTAATAATGGGAGGGCTTATATAGTATTAGATATCAGGGAACATCATTTCTCAACTTTTTTTTAATCTGTTCTGAAGATTGCTGCTATGTTGTACCTTCTACTTGGCTTTAGGATCTTCTGGGTCCGAATAACTTTTAGGTAATTTTGGATTATCTGGCATTCAGAAATACCTCTTAAATTGCTGGTTCATACTGTTTCGTGATTACTGTGAGCCTGTTACCTTCCTCTTCCACTCTTGGGTTACCAGATTCCTTCAGTTACTGGTTTGTCCATTGCTGCTATATGAGTTGAAACCACCAGTTAATACACACTATTTCCTTGCTGTCTTAGTTTTAAAAAAAGAAAAAAATTATGTTGTTTAGCAGTAGTGATATACCTAATAAAAAACTAAACTTTTTGCATCCCTGCAACTGAGTGTGACAATGTGAGCAAATTCTGGCCAATTGGGGTATAAGGGGAAGTTGTTGGGTGGGACTTTAAAAGGGAGAATATTCTTTTGTTCTTTTTTAAAACTTCATTTCTGCTTTAAAATATGAATGTGATGGCTCATGGAGCCATTTTAGAAAATAAGAAACAAAGTAATGATAGTGATAAAGAAACCTGTAACCTGATAATTGTGGAATTACTGTAAATAGACTACTTTAACAAGAACAAAAAGAATCTCTTATTTGAGCTTCCATTATTTGGGGGTTTTGTTATACACAAATGAAGTAAAGCCTAATTGATCCCTGTTATCTCAGAAATGAAATCTTAGACTAATCACAAAGTTATTTCTACTCTGGGATCTTACCCTATCCTAGATTTAATTGGAAATGGAGTATAAATTCACTATTCTCTCAGATTTCCTCTAAACATATCTTGATTTCCTTATCTGTTCTCCCCAAGACTCAGTCCCTGAAAGATTGAATAGTTATCAAGCGCCTCTTCTCAAGGAACTACTGGAATCTAATTCCTCATCCCTTCCCCTCTAATTGACCCTCTCTGTCTACAACCAATGTGTTTTGTTTTGT
>PVKM010009476.1:0-19634 GCA_004027735.1 Carollia perspicillata
AGGAGCAGCGGCTGGGGGCGAGCCTGGCTCATCTTTACTGTCTGCTCACCCTCCCCAGCGCCCTCCCCAACGCCCTCACTCACTACAATCCCAGCTGAGACTGGGTTTCGCCACCTCCGACTCCTTCCCCGGAGGGGAGATTGAAGACAGTGCCCTTTAGGTGTTCCTGACGTTTCTCTGGGTTCATTCAGTTGCCGGAAAATAATGGTAACATGAACAGCAGAGCGTGAGAGCGTCCCCAGAGGAAGGGAAGAGATTGATGGGCAGAGTGGTTACTTCAAGGAGGATCACTTTCCGAGGGCTGCGCAGGGGAAACGTCTGCGCTCCCACCTCTCGGCCGGACTCCGCTGACATCTGTAGCCTCCATTCCCCCAGGTTCCCAGGTCGCCTGCCCAGTCTCTGCCTGCGGATGAGTGCTGACAGCGCGTGAGCAGCCAGGAGTTTGTGGACCTCTACCCAAAGAGGAGTTCTCCCGGGATCCCGTGTCCCCGCATCCCCATTGAGCCCACCTGAACGCTGGCTTCGGAGGGAGTTGAACTTGAGTTCAGGTGGGTTATCCCAAGAGGAACGTAGCAGGAGATGTTTAGGGGAGACAAGGAAGGTGATGCTCCAATGTCAAAAGCAGGCACTTTCCTGCCTTACACTTGCCGAGGCTGAGCGGTTTCCTCCCACACAGTTCTAGCTACTTACCCGCTCCTCCCCAACCCAGCCCTCCGCACTCAGGGAGGGAACACCCAAACTTCCGTTTCCCTAAGTGTCTAGCATGCCATTGACTTTTTATAACTTATGATTAGTCTATAAAACGATGATACTCACTCCATCTGCTTTATATTAATGGAAGTCAATAGGCTTAATGATTACCTCAGTCAAGTCATTTGCTTCTAAGCCAATAGATACTGCCTTCGTCATAGTTTTCTGGGGGGAAAGTAACTGTGTGTTTGTTCTGCAGATGCTCAACTTCCTCTGAATCCTGCAGATTGGTGCTGAGCACGCAACAAAAGTTTTTAGCTTCTCCTCAGTCTCTGGTGCTTCGCAGGGGAGAGGAAAGGACTTTGGCATTAGACGCAAGAAGCAGTCAGAGGACCATTTTCTTTAACTTTTCATACCTGTTGTAATTTGCAATGAAGAGGAAACAGAAGAGGTTTCTGCAGATGACTTTGTTATTCATGGTGGCTTTAATATTCCTGCCCAACATTGGCCTCTGGTCTCTGTACAAGGATAAGCATCTGGTAAAATCTACGGAGCCTGGGGAGCAGCAGGTAAGTACCACCCAGAGAAAGATCACAGGAAAACTGGTAAGGCACTCAACCTGCGTGGGGACACAGGAAGCAGGTGGGAGATAGGCTTGGTTTTGCTCCCAAGTCTACTGAGCCGACACTGCACGGCTCTAGACACTTTGGGATTTAAGCAAGTAGTTGTTTGAAGATCACAGTCAATGACATCATGAAATGTAAAATAAACTAGAAAAGGAGGGTAAAAGGTCAAGAAGAAAAGATAATCTTTCACAATTGGTCTCCACGTTGATTTTTGTCTTGAGCTGGGTAAAAGGTGACTGCTTCTTTGTGGGACGTGGGAATAGGCTTGGTACAAGTTTATCACAGAGATTTGTTTTTGCCTTTTATCTGCTTTGTGTATATATATTGAATTGGGTAAATTAAATCATTAAACTTGTGAAGTAGTTGAACTAGTTATCAAAAAAATAAAGTACAGTTTTCTACATTTTTGGTTGTTATGTTTGCTTAGCAACAGCTTTTTACCCTGTGGAAACTTGAAGTCTCAGTTTCTTCTCCCCTGTTGCTAAGGTGGTGTGGTGGGGTGCACGGGCAGAGTCAAGTGTGGCCATTCAGTGTCACAGTCTGGGGATAACAGTCTGCTGTTGAAAGCCCTCCTGGTGTTGACTCAGAAACACCATGTAGTGTGGCATATTTTCTGCTTACTTAGTGTGCAGTCTGTTAGTGTGTGCATCGCTCAGTACTCAACATGGGTCAAAATAACTATCTTCCTTAGTGAGCAATAATGAAAAACATCCTTCACAAAACATTGATGCAATTAAATATTGTTGCATTCCTTATTTATTGATAAATAAAGCAGCTTCTGTAATTAAACTTTTAACAATAGAATACAACGTTCTTCGTGATATTGAAATAACACTTTTTCAGTTATTCCTGTGTCTCACCTTGGAATATTAATATTCTTAATTCCAAACATCATCACTTATGTACACTATGTATCTTCCACATAAAAAGTGCTTAGGTTGTCCATTTGTGGACAGCAACAATGCAGAGTAACGGCAATTAAATATTTGTTCTTCTAGTTAAAGTTTACTTTCTTTTTGTACTGGGAGTGGTTAATTGTGAAATATGTGGAAGTAATCTGCTTTATCTTCATGATGAGTAATCAGTACCAGTTGCTCAACTTTAAAGATAGCTAGTTGCTTATGGATTTTTGGTGGATTGGCATTTTGAGGGAAAATGCTGACATATTTGTATTTAGTTGTTGATTTCTATCATCCTCTCTAATAGGGAAGTGACTCTGAGTTAAAGTATATTCTGTTCTTTCATTCCAATGTGGGGGAAAAAAAAGGACACGGGCACTCTGTATATTAAACTTTTTTCTCTATTTATATCACTTATTTCTCCAACCCTTGACATGAACATTAAAGTTATTAACATTAGTAGTTAATACACTATTATATAAAATTTCCATCCAATATTAATAAAATAAGAAACAAAAAATGATTTTTTCTTGATTTTTTGCTCACTCAATTAATAACCAACTGAAATATTTGCTAGCATAACTAACATCAAACACTAATTAATCTCATTCATGAGATCTTTACATGGTTCTATTGATTTTGACCCTTAATGAAAAATTTGTATTTCCAATGGCATATAAATACAAAATAGAGCAAATCAACTCTGACTTGTTATAATCTTCAAAAATGGTTTGCTTGTTTCCATAAAATGATACTTAATATCAAACAATAAGTTAATGGGTATAAAAGGCATAGAGTGGCAAGAGAATGAGCTGTATCCGAAAGTTGCATATGCTGTACAGTGAGTAAGAAGATGAATATCTTGCAACATTCCAGTTTACTAATCCTATGTAACAGTTTTGAAACAAAGAATAAAGAAAAGATAGAAGTAAAATGTCATTAAATGAATGTCAATCATGTAGTTTAGTATTTTTAGCCTAAATAGTGATCTTAAAATTCATACTTTTTTATAGATACAAAGTAAAGTGAAAAAAGTAGAAATTAATCACTTACTGAAAGAATTCATGGTAAAACAGGGAAAGGCGGGCTTTTATTAGTTTTATTATATTACTAAATATAATTTGAACAAAAATTAGGGTATGTTGACATGATACAACTATCAGATAAGTAACAGTTAAGTTTTACCCACGCAATTGACCAGGTAAAAAGTGGCTTGTGATGATGAATTAAACATGCTTAACACTGTGATGTAATAGTTTGCTAATGAATCTATATTTCAATATTAGCAAGTCAGCTAAATGCAAATGTTTTCAACTGAGGCATGTGATTTGACTATTGGGTAATATGTTAATTAAGTTTAGCAAATTTATGTTAAAATACATTTTCTTGGTTAATCGCTAAATTTTCTGCAAAAGCCATTTTTCGCTATGTTTATCACCAAGTTGTAAAATGCCGAGGTTAAGGATTATGTGCTGATTGGGGCATTGAAAGCAGTAAGTACTGAAGCTATTCAAAACAAGTCACATGTCCAAATAAGAAGTCTATTTTTACAGCAGTTTTGTGTAAAATAACAGTTGTGGCTTCAAGTGTGGTGTGGCAGTGCTCACAGGAAGTGAAAACTTCCACTGTTTTATGGACTTCAATTATTACCATGGGTTTTAGGGAAATATTTTAACTTTGTAAAAATTCAAAATCATAGAATGGCTAATACTTTTAAAATACTTTAATTTGTATTTTATCAGAGCACATCACTAACAGTTTGTCTATTAAGTATAGTGTTTATTATTAAATAGTAATTTACATAATAATTTATCTGAGGTAAATTAAATGGAGGTAAATAGAAAATAGTGATTAAAACTGAGTATTACTTTTCAGGTTGTTTAGTATTTTACAAATTTCTCAACTCTTTTATATGATTACAAATTAATTACTTATTTTTATTATTATTTTACATTAAAAGTAATATTTATAAGTCTCATAATGTTTAAACATTTGTCCCATGTATTATATAAAAAAGAAAAAATAGGAAATAAAATTCTCAAATTATTTATTTCAAAGTTTTTTTTCATACAACCAAAAAGATTTGAAAAATAGTTTTAATCATGCAGTAATTAAAAGTGTTTGTTGTTGCTTGGTTTCTGCAAAGTTGGAATCAGGTTACTGAGATAAATGTTCATCTTTTGAAATTTGTATGGTTTTATAAAAATATAAAAATATTTTGTAGTTCTTGTTTAGGTGTTATTAAATCATCACTCATAATTGTCATATGTTATTTTCAGTTGAATTAATTTTGCCAATTTTTTGTGATTGACATGATATAATTATCTCCTTTATGTTGTTTAGATATATATACATATTTTAAAAAGAATTTATTGATAATTAATATGATGTTTAGCTTAGGATGATTACTGTGTGATTATTGCATAATAATTCTTAATTTCACTTAAAATTTTTGAATAGCTATTCTTTGGTTTTAGCTGCAATTGAATTAAAGTTATATATTTAAATTTTCATTAAGCTATGCATTAGGATAATTAGAAAAAAGTGACATTTTAGAGCAAACCTACTCATCCCCTATTATTATACATCTTTTCCTAATCATTTATGCAAATGTAAGTAGATTAAAACTACTCTAAAACTCTTTTCTTGAAGACATTGAAAGGATTGATGAAAATGTAGCTGTAAAATAGTTTATCAACTAAGTTGCAAATAATATGAGCTGTAGAAATAATTCAAGATATTCATTGTATGAAGAGGTTTTTGCAATATTTGAAATAAAAACCAAGATGAAAATCTGAGAATTTTAAATCAGACATTTTCAGAATTGTACAGAATGATTTTAGAAACATCTTTGGCCTAGATTTTTTTTACCACATTAAGAAACAGACAAACAAAAACTACACACTCAAGTCACTTTTAAATTGTAGAACCTTCCAGCTGGTGTGGCTCAGTTGGTTGGAGCATCATCCTGTAACCAAAGGGCTGTGGTTTGATTCTTAGGTCAGGGCACATACTTATGTTGAGGGTTCGATCCCCAGTGCATGTGCTTCTGATCTCTGGTCTTGGTTCATATGAGAGGCAAGCAATTGATATTTCTCTCTCTCCCTTCCTCCCTCTCCCCCTCTCTCCAAAAGCAGTGAAAAAAAAATGTCCTCAGGTGAGTGAGGATTTAAAAAATTGCATTGTAGAACCTTCTTGTTCCTTTGTACATCAGAATTTTTGTTTATTAAATAGGGCAATCATGCCTGCCTCATAAGAAGGTACATAAAGGCCTGAGATCACACTTTGGATATTGAAAATATTATAAAATAATACATTGTTTATAGGTTGATCCACATGTAAGCCATGTATTTATAACTCCTGATAGAATTTTCTCAGCATCTTTGTCCAGCTCTTAATGTTAACTCCACTTTAGCTAAGAACTTTTCTTCCTTTTGGCTGAGAACTTTTTTTGGTGGTACTTGAAACTTGTTTTTTGATGGGAAGTTGTCAGATGATCAGTACCCAGTGTAAGTGAACATGCTTCCCTTTGTCATGGTGACCACAAAACCTGTAGAGTATGTCTGTATCTTTTTTAGCAAACACCTTAGATATTGGAAGAGCTAAGTACAGGAGAAAAAAATTAAGATTCTCTCTCTTCCTGTACTTAGGATTGTAGGTTATCAACACCTTAGATGTAAAATGATGCATTAATTTGAGCCATACTGTTCTTAATTAGCTAAGGTGCAGATTTTAAATTAGGGCTTTAAAGACCTTTTCTTGAATTTATGGAAAATCCATCCTGACTTGTTACAGGATCTCACCACACAGATGACTGTAACATACGTCTTAATTATTTGCTGTGACCTAGTAGATCAAAACACGATTAGTTCATCACCTTGCCCCTTGGGATACAGTGTGGAACGTAGTCTTTCATTCACGATCTGGTAAAAAATAAGATAGCTTTTTTCCCCCCTTGCTCATCGCTGGGTCGGGCAAGCTGTGCTGAATCAATTAATCTCCCACATGTGTGTGTTTTGTATAAAAGAAAGCAGATCAAGGGCAGAATATACAGGTAAAGGGGTGAGAAAAGTTGGACAATTTAAGTGGTGTAGAGAAGAGAATGGAGTTTTGTGTGGTAAGTTTTGTAGAGAAACAATGAGGACCTTTATGGAAGTTTGCAACTGTGTCTTCTCTTGTAACACTTTTATACAGATGGAAGTCAGGTAAGATACATCAAGAATTGCTTTAAAGAAGGGAATAATAATTAAAATAAGGAAAAGTCATTATGTGATGTAGTAGCATAAAGTGTCAGGTTTGGTTCTGTTCTGTCCGGCAGTAACTCTCCATTCTCTTTTGCTTGACTTGCTTATGATGAAGAGGTGAGTACTGGGTACTTAGACTCTTAGAACCATTGGGCATATTCACATTGTTCTTCTCTGTCCTTCATATTTACATATATGTTTACAAAAATATCTTTATGGAATCAAAGGCACAAATGCACAAATACACAGAAGGTCCTGAAGATGACAGTAAAGATAAAGACACTCATAAAGTAGATTAGATACTTGCTCTCCTTATGACCTCTGTCAGCCATGCCACAAAGCTTATAATTCCTAAGTTATCTCAAAATGCATCTGTAATGCTTGAGTGAACAACAACAAAACATTTGTGCCACTGAGAGTATGTATTTTGACAGGCCCAGTGTATACACACACACACACACAAACACACACTGGAGATTTTATATATATATATGATGTAGTAGTATATAATGTAGTACACACAGTGTATATACACACAATATATATATATATATACTACCAGTGTCTATATATATATGTATATATATATAGATACTACCAGTATCTATATATATGTGTGTGTGTGTGTATATATATATACATACACACATGTGCATATACACACATACATATATACATATACTGGGTTTATTCAGTTCTTGAGGAGAAGACCTCGGATGTACATAAACATGTAAGACATGCTCACCACCACTGGTAGTATATATATATATATATATATATGTATACATATATATGTGTGTGTATATATATATGTATACTATATATATATACTACCAGTGTCTATATATATATGTGTGTGTGTATACATACACACATGTGCATATACACACATACATATATACATATACTGGGTTTATTCAGTTCTTGAGGAGAAGACCTCGGATGTACATAAACATGTAAGACATGCTCACCACCACTATTCCTCAATCATATGCTGGTATGTGTTACTACCAACCTTCAACTAGGTGGCCAGAAAAAGGTAAAAAATAAAGTTATATTTAGAGTAAAAGGATAATCACAACAGTGTTTTCTCCAGCATTTCTACTTCCAGTGTGTTGAGAGGAAAAAGGTGGACTGGATTAGCAGTACCCTCAAATGAAATGTATTAATTTCACATATTCATTCATTTCGCAACACACACACACACATGTCCCCACACATCGTCTCACTTACAAAGGAAAATGAAGCCACCCAACTGTTTCATTTTCTACACTTTTTTTTTACTTTCGTAACTTCTTGCTTTTTCCATTGCTTTGAATGCACAAAAACCTGTTAGTCCATTGAGTTTGAAGCATCATTTAAATGTTATTAATATAATTCTAGGAAAGCACAGACAGGGATAAAGAAAAATGCATCAGTCTCTAAAAGTACTTACATCTATTTAGCAAATGTGAGAATCACATTAAGGACTTAGCCTGTTAGAGTTGCACCGATTATACACGGAGCAGGCCGCTGTTATCTGGTATATAATCAGTAGAGTCTCGGTTGTCATAGACTCCCGGCAGGTGCCTATCAGTTCTTTGTTGCAAGGAGTGGTAGTGTCTCAGTGAGGGCTGAGAAGGCTAATTTTGAATGTGTTTCAAGTATTGAAATACTTAAGCAGTATTTGTTCAGTACATAAAGTCTAGGAAGCTAGAAACAGTGCATTTTATTAAAAATGACTTCAAAAATTTTTATCATATTAAAAATGACCAAATGGTCAGGGCTGCCACCAAGATTGAGTAAGTTTGGAGTTTTCTTTCTTTGTATTTTTGGCATGCCTCGCCAGCAAGAGAATTCAGTTGAACTTAATTTGAAATATCGGAGTTTCTATACTATCTTGTTCTCTTTTAGTATGTAAGTGTGTAGGCTCTGGCATCCAATTATCAATATTCAAATTCTGGTTCCAGCACTTAGCACTTTGTGTCACTTATTTAGCAAGTCACTGATCTTCCCCAGATCAGTTTTCTCTTTAGTAAAATGGAGATGATAATACTTTCCTGTAGTGCTATAGTGAGGACCGAATGCTTAGTATCTTTAACAACATAGGGTTAATGGACATAGATTATCATTACATACAGTATATGCATGTATAAGCCATAACTGCCTTTAGCAAGGCAATTAGTGCTTCTTTAAATAATAAATATTTACAGATGGTTCTCTTTGCCAGGTGATGTCCAGACAGCACAGCAGAACAATGAATACTATACAGGATTGCCACTGATGCATTAAGTCTGGGAGGGAAGACTGTTGAATAAACAAATAAATAGGGTCTAGAAAATAAAAGGGCTTTCTGTGTAATTTTTGGTCCAATCCTTAACAGGTCATCAGTTTTGATTTTTATATAATCATTTATTGCAAACATAATTTTTAAGTACATTGTATTTAAAGTTATTCAAAAATTGAAGTTTTAATATAATTTTTAAAATTCCAACAATGTTTCTTTGTAATAACCATCCTCCTTTCCTATAATAAAAACTAAGCACACGATCACAAGTGGGCATTTTTTTTCTCTGCATAAATTACAAGCAAGCACTTGAGAACTATTTCTATTGTTGTTCAAATCTTGCTCGTGAGAGGAATTGGATTATTCTGGAAAAAAAAATTAAAAAGCAAAGTAGAAACTATCAAAAATCATGTAACTACTTTATGTAATTACTATTCCCTTCAGTTAGAGTTAGGAGCTACAGAAAAAATGTATCGCATTATGCCCTCTCTTAATTTTCTCAGTAGTGAGTTGGAGAGATAAAATTGATATTCATGAACAAAGAAACAAGCAGTTCATAGTAGAATCTTCTATGCGTATCATTGGCATTTAGAAAAAGAAGAGAATAATGAGGTTTCTGGACCCATTAGAGCTTCATTACTACAGGAGGTGAATATTGAGCCGCACCTTGTTATCAGAGTGAGACTGGGTTGGGATTAGGCTGAGAGAAGGGCAGGTACTTCAAGTTCATGTGTTGGTGTTAGCACTTGCTGACATACATCATCTGGGGCATGTTAATATCTTTAAACCTCTGTTCTTCATATGTTACCGCAGATATTACCTCACAAGACAGTAGCAGAGAGAAGTCATTGGATTAATATATGTAAATTGCCTGTTACATAGTAAATATTCAATTAAGAGAAGCTGAACAAAGAGCAGTGCTACCTTTTTCTTAGTATTTAGAACATTCCTTGAAGGTAATAAGTAAGCTTAATATTGTGTAACCCTAATAAAGATATAATAGGAAAACATGCCTCTATCAACTTGTCTGTTGTTGATAAAATAGGTATTTATTGAATACGTGCATGATACTGTGCTAGATCCTGATGCAAACAAGTGATGACGAGATAAATCTGTTTTCAATTATTTTATGATTTGTTTGTTAAAAAAAGACATGTACACACTTATAATACAGGGATTGATTTGATCGTTTTGTAAGAAATGCATGAGCTAAGTATTTGGAGTTTGGAACAGGTAGAGAAAACATCAGTGATTGGGTGATTTTTACAGTGCCCTACGTGTTTCTCACACATGTACTGACTTAATCCCCCACAGTTAGGTAAGGCGCAACCACGAAACTTGAGTCAATGTGCTGTGGTTTCATAAAAAGAGGAAATGACGAGCAGTGTTAACAGCCACAGTTAAGGCAAGTGAGGACTTTCAAAAGGTCAATGGGCTTGCTAATTAGTCCCAGGTACTCTCTTGACTGTAGTTACACTTGTGGAGGGGTAAACAAAATTGTCAAAAATTAACTGGTAAGACTAAATATACAACTAAAGTATTGTGTATTTTAAGACAGTTAAGAGGTATTAGTGGCATCAGTATGGACATAAACAGCTGGATGTGGGGCCTCAGTGGGTCGGAGACAAAAGAAGCCAGGAGAGAACCAGGGGCCAGCCCCGTGGGAGTGCAGATAGACAAGGAAGGGGCAGAGTGGGAGAAGTGTTGCTAGGAACACGGAGATTTAATGGTTTGAGTGCCTCCAGGCAGAGAGGCCTGAGATTTTCCCTCTGCAATTATCTTACTAATTTGGAGAGGTAATTAAACATTTGTGAAATGTTCTGTAAAGTATGAAACAATGTAGGTATATGGTGGCTATAATATGTATGTAGATGATACATAGGTAATTAGATGTTTTTCATAGTATGTATAATCCTACAATAAGGACTGAAGACTGGAATGCTGAATGCAAATGTCAAGAAACTATGTGGTGACCTGCTCAATAAGATAACAATATACCTGTCAAAATAAACTTAGAAAATGACCAAATAAAGACACAGAGCAAAGGAGTAGCAATTCGATTAAGTATAGGTAGTGGGATGGGGGCAGTGTTATTACAAGAATAAGGCGAAAGCAGTATTAAGTTGCCAATAATTTAAGATAATATATGAATAATAACAGTAAGAACATCATTATGATAAAACAGTAAGAATAAGAGTAATAAAAGATAATGTACTAATAAAGTTAAGGTAATATTTATTTATTTTTTTCCATAAGCCAGACACCATGTCAAGATGTTCTTAAGTACTCACAGGAAATCACGATAGATGTAACATTACTATCCTCTCTTGCAGAAGCAATGAGTTTTTTCAAAAGTTTTCAAGATCATAGAGTGATGATTCTACCAAGATTAGTGTTGGACTATATATCATCTACCATATAATAAACTGCACTGGAAGTATCCTAGACCATAGCAACATAAGAAATGAAATACTAATTATGAAAGGAAATACGCACAGTAGTGAAGAGTGTGGATACTCAGCCAGGATGTCTATTTTTAGTTTCAGTTCTATTACTTGCTAAGAGATCCTGGGTGGGTCACTTATCTTTGTGCCTCAGGTTAACCATTTCTAAATAAGTGTAAAATTAGTGCCTACTTCATTGAGTTGATGTAGTGGTTACGTTAGCTAATATGCATAAAATGCTTGGAAAACTTGCCTGGCTGATTGACTTTTATTATTTTTAGATAGCCTAACAGAGGGGTGTCAGATTACTATGTAATGGGATTGTATCCCGTCTTAACTTCTGTAGAAACTTTCAACTCCTCTTTCATGAGCTGAAGGAATTACATTTTCTGCAAGAAGCTCAGCATTTTGAGGTGAACATGTTGAGTTCTAAGACTGTGTGAAATGTAGAAGGAACGATAAACATCGAAGAGGCCAAGGGGGTAATGTTCAGAAAAGGCTAGAAATATAAGCCAGTGTATCACCTTAACCCCTCTTCCCTGCTTTTTCCTGCTCAGAGTCTTCTCTTCCTGCTCTTTTCCTTTGAAATTTTTATTGAAGGTAAATTTCACATAGGGATTGATTCGATCAATTATTAACGCTATGAATGGATACAAGACTCGAAACATTTTAAACACTTGAGTTTCTTGCATTATAAAAAAAGGTTTTGTTGAACCTAAACATACTTCCAGTCATTGGAATGTGTATATGAGAAATACGTTTTAGCTCAAGGCTTCTGCTGTTGGTCTTTGTTGCTATTTTTTTGTTTGTAATGCTGGGAGCATTGTCTCCTAAGCATTGTCTGCTTAGTATTGTCTTCTGAAGGGAAAAAATCTTTTTTTAAGTTAAAAGAAAAATGTGGCACAGCAAAGCCAAAACTACCAGTAAAGAACCATTCTATGCTTTTCTGTTTAGCTTTTCATCTGTGTTTTCCAAAGCTGCTTTTTTCCAACCTTCTTTTCTCAAATCTCTCTTGTCACCACCTCTCCGATCAAGCTCAGCAGATAGCTTGGCCTCATTCCTCAGTGAATGTAGAATTTTCATATTGGGAGAGCCAAGACTTCATGTCATAAAATCAGAAAAAAGAACCTGCATTTATTTACCAGTTCTCTATTTGCCTCCTGATACTATGGAAAAAATGTCCCTTGTTTTTTAGGACAAGTATGGTACTTCTATCCAGACTGTGATCACAACTTTTTTAAAAAGGATTTTGCATATTGATTTTTCTCTTCTCATTTATTTACTGTCAGCCTTTTGCTTTCTGATCCATCCTTCAAACCTGTATTTAAGCTTGCTCAAATTTCTCCCCCTATTGTAGAGGTGTGGGAAACAAGAGAACAAAGCAAAAATAAAATGCCCTAAGTGCCGCTCTGCCCTTTTGCCACTTCCCTGACTCCCTCCTCTTAATCACCAAACTTGATGCACCTGATTTCTTACTTTCCACTTCTACCCACCTCTGGCCGAATCCACCTCCTCTCCTCTGTGTTAACTGCTTTCACCAGTGTCACCAGGAATCTGTTGGCAGTTCATTCCCCAGAGGACTTCTCATCAGTCAGAGTACTTGATGGAATTTAACTAAGCTCTCTCTCTTACTTGAAAGAATCTTCTTCATCCGAAGCTAAGAGGTGAAGGGGTGGGAGACTTAACAAAATTTGAAAAAGTAACTGTGGAAAGCAGGACAGAAGGCTGAATAGGTAAACTTGGAGTGATTCGGATTGTGCAAACTCTGATTTTAATTCTCCTATTCCCTCTGCCCATCCTTCCTACCACCCATACATAAACACATTTAGAGAGTCCTTTATAGACTCCCACTTCTGTCCTTTTCTTAAAAATGGGATATGCTCCAGAGGTCTGCACTGTTACTTCTTGTTCTGTGGTCTCCACAGTGGCATCTCACCCAGCCCCTCATAATTTCAGCTAACACATGTAAGTCAATGGCTCCCAAATCGGTGTGTCTGGTCCAACTTTCCCTCTGAGCCTGTAATCCACATTCCAGTCTGAAAGCTAGAAACAGATTATTTAAACTTTAAATATCTAAAGGGAAATTCATCTTTTTCTTCCACTCCCTATGCCTGTCCTTCTTTTGTGTTTCTTATCTTAATGAAGTGTACCATCGTCTATCAGGTGTTCATTGTATTAGGATCTTCATTATCTTTACGCCAAAATTCAATTGATTGCTAAGCAGTAGCAGTGCTTCCTAAAACAGCTCTCTCGGAATCATCCACTTCTCTTTAACCCCCCTTGTCTCTCGCCTAGCTTGGACAAGCATAAACAGTGTCCAACACCCTCATCTTAATGCTCCTGCCTTGTCCTTCACTCCGCCCTCACAGTAGCCAGGGTTGATATTCAGAGTGCTTCATTGAAGCAACCCGCTGCCCTTTGTAAACTGATTCATTGGCCTCCCACACATTGAGATTGAACTTCAAATTCTTTAATATGGCTTTCTTATATTAAGCTCTTCTTTGTTTTAGATTTAAAATAAATTTTATTGAATTTATTCGGGTGACATCATTAATAAAATTATATAAGTTTCAGATGTACAATTCTGTAATACATCATCTATATATTGTATTGTGTGTTCACCACCCCAAGCAAGCTTCCTTCAATCAACAAATCAACATTTATCCCCCCTTTACTCTCTCCTAGTTCCCCCTACTTTACTTCCCTGTGGTAATCACCATATTGTTGTCCCTGTCTAGGACTGACTTCCTTCCTCCCTTCCTCCCTTCTTCCCTCCCTCCCTTCTTCCCTCCCTTCCCTTCTTTCCTTCTTTCTCTCTTTTTTTGCTTAATCCCTTCCCCTCTTTTTTACCCAGCCTCCCTGTCCCATCCCCTCTAACAGCTGTCAGTCTGTTCTCTCTTTCTATGGATCTATTTCTGTTTTGTTTATTAGCTTATTTTGTTCATTAGATTCCAGATGTAAGTAACATCATATGGTATTTGACTTTCTCTGACTGGCTTATTTCACTTAGCATAATACTCTCCAGGTCCATCCATGCTGTCAAAAAAGATGAGATTTCCTTCTTTTTTTTTTTTTACAGCTGAGTAGTATTCCATTGTGTAAATGTACCACAGATTTTTTATCCACTCAGTTGTTGATGGACATTTGGGCTGCTTCCAAATCTTGGGTATTATAAATAATGCTGCAATGAATATAGGGACACATATGTTCTTTTGAATCAGTATTTCAGATTCTTAGGATATATTCCCAGAAGTGGAAATACTGGGTCATAAGGCAGTTCCATATTTAATTTGTTGTGGAAACTCCATTCTGTTTTCCACAGTGGCTGCAGCAATCTTCATTTCTATTAACAGTGCAGGAGGGTCCTCTTTTTTCTACATCCTCACTAACACTTGTTGTTTGTTGATTAATTGATGATAGCCATTTGAACATGTGTGATGAGATATTTCAGTGTGTTCTTAATTTTCTTTTCTCTGATGATTAGTGACATCAAGCTCTTTTCATGTCTATCAGACATCTGTATGTCCTCTCTGGAGAAATGCCTATTTAGGTCCTTTGTCCATTTTTTAATTGGATTTTTTTTGTTGGTGTTGAGTTGTAGAATTTATTTATGAAGTTTGGATATTAACATCTTGGCAAATATGTTCTCCCTTGCAGTGGATTGTCCTTTCATTTTGTTGATGGTTTCCTTTGCTATGTGAAAACTTTTTGGTTTGATGTAGTCTCATTTGTTTATTTTTCCCTTTTGTTCCCCTTGCCTGAGGAGATATATGAGAAAAAAATATTGCTGTGAAAAATCTTTGAGATTTTACTGCCTATGTTTTCTCTGAGGATTTTTATGGTTTTAAGTCTTATATATAGGTCTTTCATCCCTTTTGAGTTTATTTTTGTGCATTGTGTAAGTAGGTGGTTTAATTTCATTTTTTGCACATGCCTGTCCAATTTTCCTAACACCATTTATTAAATAGAGTGTCTTAAACCTCATTATATGTCTTGCCTACTTTGTCAAATATTAATTGACCATAAAAGCATGGATTTATTTCTGGGCTTTCTGTTCTGTTCCACTGATCTATATATGATGCTGTTTTTATTACTATGGCCTTATATTTTAGTTTGATATAAGATAACAAGATTCCTACAAGTTTTGTTCTTTTTCCTCAAAATTTCTGTGGCTATTTGGGTTTTTTTTGAGTTCCATATAAATTTTTGGAATATTTATTCTAGTCTGTGAAATACACCATTAGTGTCTTAATAGAAATTGTTTTTAATCTATAGGTTGTTTTGGGTAATGTGGACATTTTAATGATGTTAATTTTTACCATCTAAGAAGACAGTACATGTTTCCACTTATTTGTAGCTTCTTTAGTTTCTTTCTTCAGTGTCTTATAATTTTCCAAGTACAGGTCTTTCACATCTTTGGTTAAATTGATTCCTAGGTGTTTTATTTTATTTTATTTTTTTGATGCAGTAGTAAATAGTATTGTTTTCTTAGTTTCCCCTTCTGATAGTTTATTGTTGGTGTATAAAAACGCAACCAAATTTCTGGATAATTTATGTTGTATCCTGCTACTTTACTGAATCTATTTATCAGTTGTAGTAGATTTTTGGTGGAATCTTTAGGGTTTTCTCTATATAGTATTACGTAATTTGCAAATAATGACAGTTTTACTTCCTCCTATTCAATTTGGAGGTCTTTTATTTCTTCTTCTTGTCTAATTGCTGTGGCTAGGACTTCCAGTATGATGTCGAATAAGAAATATGTAAGTGGGTATCCCTGTTCTATTCATGATCATTAGAAAAACACTTGTAGTTTTGCCATTGAATATGATGTTGGCTGTGGATTTGTCATATATGGCTTTTATCATGTTGAGGTTTGTTCCTTCTTTTCCCACTTTCCTGAGAGTCTTTTAGCCTCAGTGGGTGCTGGATTTTATCAAATGCTTTTTCACATCTATTGATATAATCATGTGATTTTTATTTATCATTTTGTTAATGTGGTGTATCACATTTATTAACTTGTGGATATTGTGCATTCCCAGAATAAATCCTATTTGATCATGATCTACAATCTTTTTTAATGTATTGCTGGATCTACTTTGCTAACATTTTGTTGAGGATTTTAAAATCTGTTTATCAGGGATATTGTCCTATAATTTTCTTTCATTGTAGTGTCTTTATCTGGTTTTGGAATTAAGATAATGTTGGCCTCATAAAATGAGTTTAGTCTTCCCCCCTATTGAAATTTTTGGAATAGTTTGAGAATGATAGGTGTTAGTTCTTGGAATCCTTGGTAAAATTCACCTGTGAAGCTCTCTAGTCTAAGACTCTTGTTTGTTGGAAGTTTTTTGATTACTGCTTCAGTTTCATTAGTTGCAATCTGTTTATTCAGGTTTTCTGATTCTTTCTGATTAAGTTTTAGAAGATTGGATGTTTCCAGGAATTTATGTATTTCATCTATATTGTCCAATTTGTTGGCATATAGTTATTCATAATAATGTTTACAATCCTTTGTATTTCTATGGAATCAGTTGTTACTTCTCCTCTTTCATTTCATATTTTATTTATTTGGGTCCTCTCTCTTTTTTCTTGATGAGTCTGGATAAAGGTCTGTCAATCTTGTTTATTTTTTCAAAGAACCAGCTTCTGGTTTCATTGATCTTTTATATTTTTTAGACTCTATTATTTTATTTTGCTGTTATCTTTATCATTTCCTTCTTCTCACTTGGGCTTTGTTAGTTGTTCCTTCTCTAGTTCCTTTAAGAATAAAGTTAAGTTGTTTGTTTTTATTTTTCATGTTTCTTGAGGTAAGCCTGTCATGATATGAATTTCTCTCTTTGGACAACATTAACTTTTTCATAGATTTTATGTTCATTTTCATTTGTTGCAGGTATCTTTTGATTTTTCCCTTTGATCTCATGATTAACCCATTCATGCTTAGTACCATGTTATTTAGACTTCATGTCTTTGTGGATTTTTCAGTTCTTGAGTCCAATTGCTCATTATTTCACTGCCAAGACTACCTAAGCTCCAACTGCTTTGAACTTCTTTTAGGTTCCTGAGAATATCATGTTCTTACACCTCCAGGATTTTGCATATATTTTATTTTTATTCTTGCCTGGATAATTTTTGCTTTCTTTCAAGCTCTTACTGGGAAACATTACCTGAACTTCCATGCTTGTTTTTGGTAACTTCCCTAAGTGTTTCCTAAGAAAAACCTTCTCCCCCCACCCCTTCTGATGGAGTTAATCTGTCTGTATATTAACTATCTGTTTAGGTAATTTATTTGCCATTATCAGTAAGTTTTTTAAACTCAGTAGTAAATTGAATGATGCCCCCCTCCCAAAAATATGTTCTTGTACTAATACATTGACCTTGTAAATGATCTTATTTGGAAAAAGGTTTTTGGCAGATGTAATTATATTAAGGGTCTTGAAATGCTTAAAATGCAGCAACCATTCTGGATCATCCTGCTGGGCCCTAAATCCAATAAGGGACATCCAGGAGATATTTGATAGGCAGAAGAGAAGAAGACACAGACAAAAGAGCGAGATGCAGGGTGAGGATGGAGGCAGAGATTCAAGTGATGTGGCCACAAACCAAAGGAAGTGAGGGAATGCCAGCAGCAACCAGAACCTGGAAGAGGCAAGGAAGGAATCTTTCCAAGAGCGGTTTTATAGCCTCCAGAGCTGTGGGGGGAATACATTTCTGTTGCATTAAGCCACCTAATTTGTGATGATTTGTTATGACAGCCTCAGGAAGCCAATACAGTTAAGAATTGTCTATCTTTACACTTGTTATTTCCAGTGCCTAGTGTTACCCAACCACAAAGTAGGCACTCTATAAATATTTCTTGAATGAATGAGTAGTGATATAAGTTGTTTACTACATCTGAACTCATTTGAGCTTTGCTATATCGATACAAAAATAACCATGCTTAACTCAGTATGTATGTGTAAATATTATATAGGTGTTGTCAAAAAGCTATGACTATAAAAGGTTAACTATTATTTTACTCACATAAAAAGGTACACTGTTGTCATATTCATGAATTAAGATTCTGTTAATATGTGTTTTTCTGTCAATCTCTCCTAGAGTAAATATGTTACTATGAAGGACTTGACTGATTCTGATTCTGAGATCACTATGAGATTTCTTCAAACATGCAACCATCTGGGTATACTATAGAAAACATGTGAAATTCCAGTTAACTTAAATGAAAAGAAGGTAGTCATGTTCAAAAACCTGTAAGATAGAGAATAAAATATAATAATTGAATCTACTCTTTCTCTAATGATAACACTACCTGCAGTATAACTTTCATCCACTTAATGTCTAGACACAACATGTATCCACATTCAAGTAGCTATTATGATAATTTAGAAGAGACTTATTTTTAAAACTTTACTAACTTATTAAAAAAGAGCTTGTGGTTGAGTTAATACAACCTACAGGGGGCACTAAATGCATAATTCATAATATTCATTTTGGAAGTATAGGTTGATATATTTCAAGGGGCTGATTTTCATTTAAATGCTGCAGACCTTGAACTTCCATTGGTTTGATTCCCTAGCACAGGTCCTCCTTTGAACAGCTCCTCTCCTTTTGAAAATGTCTACCTTGGTTTACCTGTGTTCACTTTAATTAGTGGTCATGTAGCAAGGATTTTGAAGAAAGGAGAGAAAGGGAGAAAATTCAAGGGCATAACTAATGAAAGAGATCAAGGAAAAAATGTAAGAGCTAGAAAGATATGACAAGCTTTGTTTGGTAGAGGCATACTTAATTCAGTGTCTTGGGGGAAAAGGTCTAACTGTTCTGATAATTAAATAGCATTGTGTTTGATGAGGTGGTTTCACATTCTTCATAATGCTAAGTTACTCCAAGCACAAAATTAATTATATTCATCTTGTTTGTACTAGTATTATGATTGGCTTTGGAGTTCTGAACTTTTTTTCCGACATTTCTATTGACTGCTCACCTAATTTTGACTTCCTTTCATTTCAGTTGCTATTGCGTTCATCTCAGTAGTGTATTAACATGATTTTTGATAAAAGAAGGTTTATTGGCTACATTCAGCTTTTAGAAGATGTGAAGAAATATTAGAAGAAGTTGCTTAAATGGGGTCATCTCCCTTAATATTATCCACACAATGGCATCTAATTAATTGAAATACCATTTTAAAATGTTCTTATAAATGGACAAAAATAATACATGCTGTTATGACGCGGGCACAGGCTGGCAGTGCCTGCGGCATTATGGATGAGACATGAGACAAATTCACATGGACTACTGAGTCCTGTGGAGGAAAAGGGGAAGGCATGGCTACTCCCTCAAGGGGGAAGCGCCTTAGAGCAGCCTGGGAACTCTCTCAAGGGGAGAGTGTACCGACCCTTGCCTGGACAGCGGTTTTATTGGGTTTCTTGTGCAGGAATTCAGGTATAACTTATTAATCATTCTCAGGCAGTAAG
>PVKM010009476.1:19734-36907 GCA_004027735.1 Carollia perspicillata
CCCCCCCCCCATCCAGCACAGGACTGCACCACCCTTTGTTATTGTTCCAGGCTTAAGCCAAGCAGAGGAGGCAAGGTAGCCCAGGAATTATCAGAGACTTCTCGAGGACTCAGGGCAGTCAGGCTTCATCAAAGCTGAGGGGCGAGGGTCCAGCACCCCTTTTCTCCATAGCCCCCAAGACCTTCCCTGGGGCCTCTACATGATCCTGCCTGTCCTAGGTCATTCCCCCCTTGGGGAATCTTACCTGTCATCGGCTAACTGATCAAGCATTGGAGTCCAGTTATGAAAAAAAACAGAATCGATGCTCCTTCCAGGGAGATAAGCTGTCTCCTTAGTGGCTTATGGTCCAGAGGTCGCTCACTCAGCCTTAGCCATTGGGGCATTTATAGCTCCTGAAACAGGACAGGGCAGTTCCCAACACTATTACACAGTCACTTGTTTCATGATATTTAGAAAGTCAAAATTTAACTTTCTAGGTGCTGTCACCCAACAAATATGTGTTCATAGGTGGGCAACTATGTGCATACATTTTAAACAACTTCTCTGATTTGAACACTAAAATTATTATTTTTTATTTATAATACTTAATATGATTTTACATTGTTTCTTTGAGTATTTTTAGTTCCATATTTCTAATACATTGAGACATATTTCATCTTTTTCATCTTTTTCTTATAATACATTTACTATGAACAATTCATCAGTTCTCTACATTTCATATATATACACAAATATATTTACTAATTTCTGTGATATTTTCACTTAGAAAATATTTTGATTTTGATTTCACTGATGCAATATATTGATTCTGATGAAATCTTTAAAGAATGAAATTTTAATATATTTTAATCTAAGTATAATATATTTTCCCCTTTTAATGAAAAATAATAGTTTATATATGTTTGTTAGATTCTTCTCATTCTTTTTATTAGTTTTTGCAATGCAATTTTTTGTTTAGGCCAGATAATCCTGTTACATTTATCTTATAAAAACAATATATTTCTTTTATTTTCCACATATTTACTTTTTTTAAGGCTGGTTTTAGATTGTGATTTTCTTCCACCAAATGTGACATTGAATATGTATGCATATACATACATATATATGTATTTTCATATATATATGAATTTGCCCTTGTCAGGATTGATAGACATGTGAGTACATTGAGAAGAAGTATTGAGTAATATTTCATTTCTCATTTTAGGAAAAGTCATTCTGTTCTCTGGTTTATTAAGTTTGAGTAAATATAAAGTACTGAGCCGTGACTATCAAAAACATCACTTAGGGATAGTGAATAAGAATGATTTTATTCTTTTCACCATGGGCCCAGAGAAAAGAGTCATAAAATAAAGCATAAAAGGTAAGTAGGTTTCTCCACTAGCTTGTGGTGAGTATTTGAGGTTGATATATGTGTATTTCTAGAAAAACATAATCTGAAACAAGCTTCTAAGTCCTACCATCATCAAAGGAAAATGTTTAAGTTTACTTATCACATCAATGAAGGTACAGGTTTTGGGATTATTTTTCCAAAATTTAAGGTTCCCCTAAATGCTCACTTTAATCAATGTAAAATACCACAAGATGTCCGAATCTTAGCTTGATGATTCTCTCTTAAATTCTATTCCATATAGCCTGAATAGTAGTATGCTGAGCAGTATTAGGGTTGGGTAAGTGCACAAAAATAGTATTTTAAATCTAGAATGTAATATTAAAAATAGCTTTCCTTTTGTATGATTGGAAGTACATTATAAATTTTTTATCACAGTGTATAATGGAGACACATTGAATTGCAGTTGACTGGTGACATATTTTTCATAAATTTATGTGCCATTCATTAAAATATTTAGTGCTTAATAATGAATGTCATCTGTGAGTGGATTCTTAGAGTTTTCAAGTATCTTATTGCCAATTTGATCAGTTTGTTAAATATGCATTACATTTAGCCAGGATTTGTTGAAATTGCTGTTACTAAGCACAAAATAAAATTAGAAGAAAAAGAATTCTGTTCTGCCATTAAGTACTAATACAGGCATACCTTGATTCATTACACTTCACTTTATTGTGCTTGGCAGATTCTGTACTTTTTTACAGGTTGATGGTTTGTGGCAACCCTGCTTTTAAGTAGTACATGGGTACTATTTTTTAATAGCATTTGTTTACTTCGTATCTCTGTGTCATATTTTGGTAATTGACATAATATTTCAAACTTTTCCATTATCATATTTGTTACGGTAATCTGTGATCAGTGATCTTTGATGATACTATAAATTGTTTTGAGGTGGGCTGCCACAAGCCATACGCATGTTGGAAGCTGCAGCAAGTTGTCCAGATGTAGCTAAGATAATTAATGAAGTTGGCTACACTAAAGAACAGATTTTCAGTGTTGGGGAAATAGACTTATATTGGAAGAAGATGCCATCTAGGACTCCATAGCTAAAGAGGAGTTTCAAAGGACATGCAAACTGTCTTGTTAGGGGCAAATGCAGCTGGTGACTTTAAGTTGAAGCTAGTGTTCGCTTACCATTTCAAAATCCTAGGTCTCTTAGGAATTATGCTACATTTACTCTGCCTGTGCTCCATGAACGGAATAACCAAGCCTGGATACAGCACATCTGTCTACAACACAATTGCTTTTGTTAACTCTAAAGACCTGCTTCTCTCTCCCTCTCTCTCTCTCTCTCTCTCTCTCTCTCTCTCTGTCTCTCTCTCTCTCTAGAGAGAGAGAGAGAGAGATACATAGGGTTTTGTTATAGGTATGTATATACATACATACATACCTATATCTCTCTCTCTATATATATAAAGTCTGTTTGTTTGGAAAAAATCCAGCCACTGTTAATATAATGAGAACAGTTTGCATGACGTTGATGTAACCTGGCAGCCAGGGAGAGTGGAATGGACTGTGTATGCGTGAACAGTCGTGCCTTCACTGTGCTAGTCAGTGGGGGTAGTAGGCACCATTAAGTGAGCATGTGTCCTGTGTGGCCATTGCATTAAAAATGACTGAGTGAGTAGAGCAACAAATCTGTGTAAAATTTTATATTAAACTTGAACATTCCTCTGTGGAAACTACTGGGATGATTCAGAAGGCCACAGCTATGGGCAACTGGTGATTGGCAACTTCATCATGACAACACATTTGCTCATGCATCATGTCTCGTGCAGACTTTTTTTTGAGAAACATCAAATCATCCAGGTGACTCAGCCCCCGTACAGTCCAGATTTGGCACCCTGTAACCTCTGGCTTTTCCCAAAACAAAAATCACCTTTGAAAAGTAAGAGATTCAGACTATTGATGAGATTGAGGAAAATACAATGGGGTAGCTGATGGCGATTAGGATAACTGTATGAGTATAACATGGCAGGATACTTTCTGGACAGACCACACACACACATACATGTGTATATATGTGTGTGTGCGTATAATGTCTTTCAAAGTATTAGTTCTCACTGACATTGCACTTACGCACTCAACAATATTCATGATTTATGCCGGCTAACACAATATTCATTGTGCAGCCCATGGATCAAGGGAGTAGTTTGGCTTTCAAATCATTTGAGAATATATTTTTAAGGCTATATAATAGCTTCCATAGACAGTGATTTCCCTAACAGATCTAGGCAAAGTTAATTGAAAATTTCCTGGAAAGGATTCATCATTTTATGTGCAATAAAAATATTTGCATTATATGGAAAGAGGTAAAACTATAAATGTTAACAGGATTCTGGAAGAGGCTGATTCCAACCCTCACGGGGGGCTTTGAGAGGTTTATGAATCCATTGGAAGAAGTAACAGTCGATGTGGTGAAAATAACAAGAGAGCACGAATTAGAAGTGGAACCTGAAGAGGTGACTGAATTTATGCAATTTCATGATCAGACTTTTGTGGATGGGGGATTGCTTCTTATGCATGAGCAAAGAAAGTGGTTTCTTGAGACAGGATCTACTCCTAGTGAAGATGCTCTGAATACTGTTGAAAGGACAACAAAGGATTTAGAATATTACATCAATTTAGTTGATGAAACATTGGCGGAGTTTGAGAGGGTTAACTCATATTTTGAAAGAAGTTCTCTGGGTAAAGTGCTATCAAACATCACTGCATGCTGCAGAGAGATCGTTCATGAAAGGAAAAGTCAGTTGATGCGACAAACTTCACTGTTGTCCTTTTATAAGAAATTGCCCCAGCCACCCCAGCATTCGGCAGCCACCACCCTGATCAGTCAGCAGCCATCAACAGCGAAGCAAGAACCTCCATCTGCAGGTTCTATGGTGCAAAAAATTAATGCTCATATACCAGGGGATTCTGAGTATAGTGTATTAAACCAAATATTACTTTCTTACTTGTCAAATGTGGTTGATTGTCAATTCAAGATGGATAAAATAATCTTGCCTGACTGTTTCATAAATCAGATGAGGAAATTAAAGTTATTTGGCCAAGCCATACAGTGAGCATAATTTTCCTGATGTAATGGAGTTTTCCTTGTAACAACTAGTATTGTTATAACTAGTTACAAGGTGTCACTGGTTCTTCTATCATTTGGAAATTTACACTGGAGCCTGAGCTGCTCTTGGGAAATTTAGGATCCCAAACCCTAGTAAACTCTCCATAATCCTTCCTTTGTAGAGAAACAAACACGATGAAGATATATAGGGTTTTGTTCTACATCTACTTGTTGAGAGCACACAAGTAATGGTTAATAGATTTTAGACTTACATACATTTATAATCTGTGATGGTTAATAGATTTTAGGAAGAGGGAGGAAATACTAGTGCGAGGAAAGTGCAGATGTACCCTTTAAAGATGTCTCCCTGGGAAATCGTGAAAAGTGTCCTCTTTTATTGGCACAGGCAAGAGGAATAAGGACAAGAGGCATGAGATGGATGTGTTTAGGTAAAAAATTCAGGGCTGGTGTCTATAGACGAAGTTGATGAGTCTGAGAGAGGGCATGTGTTGTTTGTTTTGTTTTTTCTGCAGAGCGTGGCAGTAGAGTTATTTCAACTGGAGAACCTTGTAGAGAGGATATGGAACTTCGAGCTGCAATATCTGTGTCATAGTTTAACACAGAGAATGAGTCATCAGAGCTAAAGGCAACGTCTAATTTTACCCCTTATCGATGCCACCCTGTTTACAAAGAACATTCTTCATGTTCCTCTTAGCACCTTCATTCCATGATTAGATATTGGAAAAAAATTGACAAACACATTACTTAGAGATTAGGGATAAATTAGAAAGGATTTATGAGGTCACAAACACATTTTCTGTGTAATTTTCCAGGGTTTTCTACTTGTGTTACTGCAAGAATATAATGGAGACTTCAAGAACTATACTACATGTTTTCATACAAAATGCTTTAATACTATAGAGTGTGAGCTTCCAAATACCTCTTATAATTCAGTTACTATTTAACCATAGTGCTATGAGATATTTATGTATATATGTGTACATATGTAATTATATATTAATAAAGAATCTCACTTATAAATTATATTTTTATCCACTGAGTAAAATTTGAGGTTCATGTAAATTTTACCTGAACATAAATAATAGCATTGATGTACTGCATCTGCTAGAACATAGCCAGAACTTTGTTATCCTATCATAAAAGTAACTAGTTCAGGATTTTTCTTAAGTAAAAATTCTTTTTTTTTTAAGATTTTGTTTATTTATTTTCAGAGGGGAAGGGAAGGAGAGAGGGAGAGAAATATCAATGTATGGTTGCCTCTGGTGAGTCCCCTGCTGGGAACTGGCCTGCAACCCAGGCATGTGCCCTGACTGGGAATCGAACTGCAATCCTTTGCTTTGCAGGCCCGCACTCAATCCACTGAGCTACACCAGCCAGGGCTTAAGTAAAAATTCTATATAAAATTTTTTATATTCCAGAGAGAGGTTGAATTGGAATGAAAACCTGGGATAATTATGTCATAATCACTTGATTACATTATAAAAGCTTTCTAATTTTGATGGAATTTTCAAAAGGCTTTTTTTATTGTTTTCAGATCATTAACTCATTATCCTTTCATTTTGTACTATCACCTCTTATTAGGTCTATATTTTTGTGGACTTATATCTTTTCACAGGTCTCACTGTCCAGTTCTTATCACTTTTCTGCTTCTTTTGTAGCTCCTCTGGATTATTCATATAATTAAAGAATGAATCTGGTGCCTACAAAATAATTAATTTAGAATTCAGTCGCTAATCATGAGATAGGCCATGACAATGTGTGAGCCTTAGGGAGGATACTTTTGCTATAGTAATATTTATATGATAGAAGTTACAGGAAGTATTCTTCTGTAGAGCAATGCCTCTCAACCCTGTAAGTGGATCACAATCACCTAGTAACCTTTTAAATGACAGCAACATCCAGGGCCTCACTTAGGTCAACCAATTTAGAGTATCTAGGAGCAGGACGCTGTCAATGACATTTTATTGCTTAACTCCCAAGGTCATTCTAAGTTGTACTCAGGGTTGAGAGGTATTGCCGAAAATCGATAAGACAACTCTGTGTGTCATATACCAATATGTGCAATCCCCCAACATGTACTGGGCTCTGTTCCCAAAAGATACTTGCAAATCATATTAATTCCTATATGGCTTTTAATTAAGTTTGTAAGAAATCAGAGGTTTGTACCATATTTTTTAAAATCCATAAAGCCAATTACAATGTAAACAATGCAATATTAAGAAATCTGCACAAGAAGACATGCATATTTAGTGCTTTGCCATGGATTTCAGGACCCACTAAGAAAACTCACCCAAGCTTGGTGTCCAGAGATTTCATTGAGTTTTCATTTCATAGAAATGATTGAGTGAATCACTGGCCATCAGGACATAATCATGAGGTTGAACTCAATCTCCAGCCCCACAAGCCCCCTTCCTTCCCTAGATGTCAGGCCACTACCATGTGTCTCAAAACCTTTAAGCGCATGGTGGTTTCCTCTGGTGTGACAGTAGCCATCCTGAGTCATCTTCCTAGTTTAAACTATCTAAGGACCCCACAAGTCACCTAGTTAGCAATCTATCAGGGCTCACCATGAGTAACAGAGGCCCTCCTATCACTTGGGAAAGTCAAAAATTTAGAGACTGAATCCCAGGGAAAAAAAACAAACAAACAACTAAAGTCAGTTAAATTCTTTATTGCACAACCAGAAAGGGGCACACCTAGATCATAGCACTCTGGAACTCTGATTATTTACTGTATGGTATAATCCCTTTAAAACTTACTGAGGTTAAATCATAGAAAAAAGAACAAAAATGGAACATCTTTATTTCTTTAAAATGCTAACAAGAACTCCCTTCCTTCCTTTCCTCTTTCCATTCCCAAACAATTTAGCCCTGGAGGCATTGACAGGGCCTGATATAGAGGCATCTCGCTGAAGAGGAGGGGGCAGCAAGGTGCACAGTGGAATGCTAGAAGCCTACCAGGTGGGAAGGGTGCTCACTCGTACAAGAGGAGGTAGAGCTGAGTACAGGGGTTATATAAAAAAAAATTCTAATTTAATTGTTGCTCAGGTAGAGTTGTCTCCATTTTACTCCCCCCACCCTCCACCCCAGTCATCCCTGCTTCCCACCCTTGATTCTACCTGCCTTCGATTTTGTCCATATGTCCTTTATAGATGTTTCTGAAAACCCGCCCTCGCCACTATCCCCTCCCACCTCCTCTCTTGTTACTGTCAGTTTGTTCTTAATTTTCCTTTGCAACGGCATGGATGGAACTGGAGAGCATTATGCTAAGTGAAATAAGCCAGGCAGTGAAAGACAAATACCATATGATCTCACCTATAAGTGGAACCTAATCAACAAAACAAACAAGCCAGCAAACCATAACCAGAGACATTGAAATTAGGCACACAGGTTATATACCAAGCAGCATGAAAGGAGTGTTCTCCCAGGTATGGATATGGCCTAGCGCAGGCTCTTGTAGTCCAAGCAGGGTGGCATGGGTGTCTGTCTGCCTAGTTCTGCCTGGAACAGGATGTCAGAGGCCAAGGAAATGACTGGGACATCCTGCTTGGGACCACCTCGCTTGACTTGTCTGGACTTGGTGAGGTGATGGAGGCATTTTCACAGTAATATTAGGTAGAAGCTGTGATGGAAGATTGTTTAAATAAAAGGGGATGAACCAAATACATTTATTAAGGAAAGGGGAAGCTAAGTTAAAGAAGTTTATGTGGGAAGGGAAAACAACTAGAATGAATCCTGAGATGTTAGGTTGGAACTGAAGCTATCAATGTGAACTCGTGTTTTGTAATACAAATATAAATGAATTTAGATGTGATTGTGTGCATGTAGAACCTTCATAATTACAAAGGGAAGATGAGCAATGCTACCGTGAAGAAAATTGGCAGGCACCACAGTTAGTAAGTGATTAAAATGGCCCCCAGTAATGAAGCGAATTCAGACTGTGGGCCAGCTGATAGGATGCCGCGAGAAGAACACAGTGTCACTTCTGTGGTATTTCTGCCAAAGATGAATAACCTGCACTGAAGCATATAAACCAGCAGAGAAATCAAAAATGGCATGAAATAACTGGCCTACAATCTTAAGAAGAGTCAGCATCATAAAAATCAAGAAGTCTAGACATAATTCAGACCACAAGAGATGAAGAAACATGGCAACTAAGTGTAATGCATGGTTTTGAGACTAGGTTATCTACAAAGGATATTTTGGGTGACAATTGATGAAATTTGATGGGACCTGTGGTTTAAATGATGATAATGAATTGGCATTAGTGTCCTGATTTTGATGATTTTATAGTGTTTATAGTGTTTATGTAGAAGCATGTCAATATTCAGGGTCATGGGACATCATGTCTGAAACTTATCAAATGGTTCAGGAGGAAAAAAATTGTAAAGTATGTGCAAATATTCCAAAGTTTAAAATTGTCTCAAAATAATATAAAGAACAAGAAATGTCCATGAGCATATTATTAATTCTGTACTGCATTCCCCATCTAGAAATGTTTACCCAATGCTCCCATAAATCATATCTGAGAAATTGTTCTCAGAGGCTAGGAAACATTTTTTTCCCTTTGAAGTTCCAAGATAAATGCTGGGCTAATTTGGTATAACTTTCTTATCAAGAGTTTTTTGTAGGGTTTTTTAGCATTTCTTTGTTTTTATTATGGGTTAAGAGCTTTTAAATTTATCATTCTTATCTTTATTTCAATATATATATTTTTTTTACTAAGAAGCTGCAAAGGCATTTAATAATAAATATAATATTGTTTTCCTTTTCTGCTCTTCTCTCCCAGTGCCATGCACATCATATATATATATGATGTTTTATATATATGATGTTTTATATATATGTCTTATATATATATATATATATAAATAAAACAAATGGCTATAGAGTTAAATATATCCTATTTTTTACCTTATGGCAAAATCACATGAATATATGCACTTATGAATAGTGCATATATTCATAAAAACATGAACTTTAACACTAGTTATAGTTGTGAATTTCTTTTGTGTGCATTTTTCCAACTTTATAAGATATAAAGAAGTTAGCCTAGGCAAGAATGTTCTTTTTTTAAGATTTTATTTATTTATTTTTAGAGAGAGGGGAAGGGAGAAAGAAAGAGAGGGAGAGAAACATCAATGTGTAGTTGCCTCTCAAGAGCCCCCTACTGGGGACCTGGCCCACAACCCAGGCATGTGCCCTGACTGGGAATGGAACTGGTGACCCTTTGGTTTGCAGGCTGACACTCAATCCACTGAGCTACACTAGCTAGGGCAAGAAAATGGTTAATATAAGGGATAAACATGAAATGCACATAGAGTGGACACATGTCTTTGATCCCTAGTTCTTTATAGAGAATCCCAGAGATTGGTGGTCAGCAGTAAGGAGTGTGCTAGTAGTAACAGGAGTCAAGAAAGCATAGGTGCAGTTGCTTTATTACTTCTACTACTACTACTACTACTACTACTACTACTACTACTACTACTACTACTATTACTATTACATCTATCCTCTTAAACTTTTAAGTGCTCAATGGAACTTTGTTAACTGTAGGAGCAATATCATCGTGTAGCACATCATCTTGCAAAACTGAAATTTGATTCCTATTGAATAGTAACTCTCCATCCCCTCTTCCACTAACCCCTGGCACCACCATTCAACTGTCTGCACTGCTGTGCTGTGTGGAGCTGTGTCAGGATTCCAGGATCCATCCTGTGCTACCTAAAGGCACTCTTTTTCCCTCAGGCTTGGGCTTCCTTGCTGTATACTGAGTATTTGGGCCTGCAAAAAACCTGGCCATGACCTACCACTATAACTGATAGACTTTGAACATAAGAAATAAAAGTACAGAATTTTAGCATAGGAGTTCAGACAACATAGTTAGTTAATAGGAAGGCTTACAGCTTTGGGGCTGCGGGGAGGCCCATGTAACAACGGAGCAAGGCTGCCAGGCATGGCATTCTCACGTAGGAGTGAGAGAGGAGAAGAGCTTTCGCTACTGCATGTTTCTAGTCCTGTTAGAATCCGCCTCCTCCGAATTCAGGCTTTGATGAATATTTAAGCTTGTTCATTGATTTGCATATGATTTTACAATGTCTGATTTTTTTTAAGTG
Organism: Carollia perspicillata; assembly: GCA_004027735.1. NCBI lineage: Eukaryota > Metazoa > Chordata > Mammalia > Chiroptera > Phyllostomidae > Carollia > Carollia perspicillata. The sequence continues at coordinate 30,313 of PVKM010009476.1, forward strand.
CCTTCCTGATTGGTCAGGAAGCTTATCTGGTAGGCAAGACATCATAAGATCTTAATTTGTGGCTATGTGTTTATTTAAGGAAAAATGAAGTCCTGGGTGATCTAAATTATATTTCTTGAATTTATGCCTCCAATTTACTTTCTCTTTCTTTAATTCCACTTGTGTTTCAGCTCCGATCATGGTAACCCGACTTAAGCCCCCCCCCCACTTCCAAGGCACACAGACACGCATACACACAGGGGGATTATTTATGTTTACTACATATTGCTAGTAATAAAAGGACAGCAATCAGAGGACTAAAAAGGATTGGAATAAGGAAAAAGAGGTAATAAAAATGAACATGTAAATTTTGAATCACTAAGGTTAATATTAAATGAATGAAAATGCACAAGCAAAAAATGAAATTCAAGATTAATTTTCTTAATCTCTCTAGACCACATAAAGCTGGATATATCGTGTCCTTTAGGCTCTTTATTATGCCTTTCATTTTAGCAATAATTTATTCATGAGTCTTAGAGACTTTTTTGGCATCATTTAAATGTATCATATCTTGACAGTTTTTTCCTCTCTTCAGGCTCATCCTACTCCATTGTAATTTATTTAAGTATTTTAGTATTTTAGAGGATTGTGGATTAATGATGCATTTAAACTGCTTTAGAATGACCTTAGGCTAGGTAAATTACTGAAGTAATGCCAGCCAGGGATATTTATTTGATGGCACCAAGCTTTTACTCTCCTGGTTAACCGCGTGGCACACAATGGAACTGGCTGGCTGGTGTAAAATATATTATTCTATATAAGTTATAAATGAATTTTATTAAGAGGGAAATAACTTTAGAACCTTGACCTTATTTTAGGCAACATGCGATTTTATTTTTTACTATGATTGAGTAACTTTATCTTAACTGTTAATGGTATAGTTTTGAAAAGTAGTGAAACCAGGAAATCCTCAGACCTCGGCTCCATAGTCAAGGGCCGTGTATCTTACAATCACACATGCAAAAAGAGGTGTATTAAAGAAATCACGGGCACTTTTATCACTTGGAATTCAGCATGTGGCAGTGCACAGCCAGTCTTGCGACATCCCCCTTCAAGCTTCTTGCCCCCCAAAAGCTTCTCCACATCTCCTGCCTTATCTCTTTTCAACAAAAGGCCGTACTCCGAAGGCAAAGACATCCTGTGGTTCGTGCTGCTCAGGTTTTGCACTGCTCGTGCTGCTCGGGCTTTGCACTAGACACTGCTAAGCAATGTGTAGAAAACTTTTGAGTTGAAGATCTCTTAGGTGAGAGAAAAAACTAACTCCGCAAATATTTTTGAATGTTCTTTCTCATGAATGCATCTGCTCACAAATTCAATATTGTTTCCTGTGTGACAAAGTATAATTTTCTAGGGATACTGAGCCAAGCATCTGTTCTCTCAGTTCTCATCATATTGCAGTTCATGTCTACAAACAAACAAACAAAAACTGGTATATTTCTGAACTATCAGAATCCTTCTTTTATCATAATGTTTTCCCATGACCCCATTCACTCCAGCTGAAAAAGTCTGTGATCTTCATTGAAAACAGTGTCTGAGAAAGAACCACCAGAACTTTCTTAAGAAACCTCAAGGGCCTTTTTGTTTATGGCCCCAGCAATCCATATCACCTTTTAGTGCAAACTTCCCTGCTGGAATGCTTGACACTTTGCAGATTCCCTTTTAAGATCCTCTGCTACTGGTGCTCAGAGTGGCTTGGACCACTCTGTAGGATTCCTTCTGCTGAATCTTCAAAAGCAGTTTATTTGCTGGCTGGCTTCCCTACCATATATCAATTATAAAGCAAGTTTTTCCTCCTCCAGATTTTGTTGCTTTTAATCATCTAAATATATGAGTTAAAAAAAAACAATGATACAGGATAAAGAACTAAACATGGGATTGCTATTTAGTAGTTGATAAATGAGAAAAGGGAACATAGATGAAATTATCGAAGTGAATAGCATTCAGCTCAGTTTGTGTCAGTGACAAAGTTACATAGAACAATTAGTATTTAATAGAGTTACTGGTGAAATATCGCAGAATACAAGTTGAAATTAATGAATGTTTTTGTTGTTTTATAACAAATAGAGCATTGGATTAAGAGAATCACACAAAAACCAATTTTTGATTTCCTGCATTGTTTCAAAAGATTGTTAGAGATGTTTTTGTGAAAATGGAGCTAATACGTTTATAAAGAAAAGTGTGTACAATCCATATTTTTAGGCCAACACATACAGGTTCTTTGTGCCAATTGTGAGACACAGTTTGAATTTATTACTGAGATATGTCACCTGTGTCCACAGCAATGCTGTTATTTTAACCATTTCAAATCTGCCATACAACAATTTTGGATATGCCATAGCATGGAACATCTTGATAAAATACATGTTCAATTTGTTCTAACATTCTCATACACACATATTAGGAATAATAACTATAAACTGTAAAGAATGAGTGATGATTTGTGTGGGGCAAACACTGAAATAATTTTGTATTTCTACTAGCCTGAGCTATTTAACAGATCTGTGGCTCATTATCAGAATAATGCTAGCAAAAATTTACAGAAAATCTCAAACCAATGCAAGATTGGCTGAAAATAATTATGGTTAAAAACTTTTAAAAGTAATACTTTTAAGTGGTAAGCAACTTAATGTAAAATACACTACAAAAGTGATAGCCCAATAAAATGTACGTGGATCAGAACAAGACAGTAAAAATGTGAGCATGGCTGTGAAGTGCTTCACAGACAAATGGTACACCGACTAATTTTTAGACTAATTTCTGGCCACTGTAGATCAAGATATAGCCTTGATTGAAGAGAGATTTGATTGAAGAAATTAAGAAATACTGTGTGAAACTAGATATTGCTTTAAAGATAACACAAGTCATGAAATAAGAAATAGTAAATTTATGAGTGAATTAAATATTTTGTAATATTTTTCTGAAAAATAATAGTTTATCATGTATAATACATAATGGCTAGAATGCCAATACATGAAATCTATGACTCATTCAGAAAATGTATTATTTCTATGCAAGTTGTATTAATAATACCAGTTGATACATTGTAGCAGAGGCTTTTATAGTGTTTTCATAGTTTGTTCATACTTTGGAAGTTCGTGTTCATAATCGCATATGAGTAAACTTGATATTTATTGTGGTTTTTTTACTGTCCAGGGAGGTTAGTTTCTGCTTATGATGTGTGTGTGTGTGTGTGTTTGTGTGTAGTATGTTTTGCTGGAAGAGGGTTACTGTATTGTGTGTGAAAATCTACTGGGTAAAACCAACAAGCAAAGAAAAATCTAGATATTTTTTGAAATTTGCATAAAATATTGTAAAGAAATATGCCTTCTAGTTACCAGAATCCTTTTTCATCCTTTGAAAATCAACAGTAGAATTGTTAGTCAGTCACTACTGATGTAAAAATTGTCCATCTCATGAAGTGGGAAACACCTTTCTTTAATTTTCTTCTAGAATTTAATATTGAAAAAATGCCAAATTCAAAGTAGGTATAATGAAAAACAAGCTCTGTGAGTGTACAGATGCTCTTACACAAGTATGCAGGTTACTGTGCAATGAGACAATGCAGTTTCAGGTGCCCAAAGGATGGGTTAACTTTATGCTCCTTAATGTTTATTAATGGTACCTCTTAAGTTCTGGGGTGCTGCTAACTCATTTGCCTGTTGCAACATGTGGAGTCAGTCCTCAAATTAGAAGATGAAAATCAGGGTTACTGTTGTTTAAACATAAATATTCACTTTACCCTCATCTTTATCTTTTGGTTAACTTTGCTAGTTTTTGTCATTTATATCGGAGGTTTATGCTTTTCCAAGATCAACTAGATTTCCTTCACTGCCACTTTTGTATTTATTAACACGAGCACAAGTGTTCTCTTCTTGGGAAACCTTGGATGTTTTGATGCCTGCCAAGTTTCTGAATAGGCAATAGAACTCTTTGCAGTATTTTGAATTACATTTTCCCATTTATTTATTTTTTATTTTTTATTTTTTTTCAAGCACAGTTGTCTCCATTTTCCCCCCACAACTCCCCCACCCCCACCCCACTCATCCCCACCTCCCACCCTCGATCCTATCCCTCTTTGGCTTTAATCATGTGTCCTTCCTACATTTTCCCTTTTAAATTGTTAGTTCATATGGCAGGTTTTGGTTTTAGATATGAAGTTTGGAGGAAATTTATATTAAATAGGCTATTACTTGAGGCAGTTCATTGATAGGATGGATTGCAGAAGTGGAGCAGCGGCTACCATACAGAGCACTTTGCACTTGAGTGCTGGATGTGGGGCCATGACAACGTAAGATTGGAGGAAGTAGTGATTACTGTTTGGGAAAAATGATTCCCCAAGAAGTGATAGAACATTGAGAATTGTACTCAGAGTAAAAGAAACATATAAATAAATGGCACCAAGAGAGTTGCTTTGCAAAGATAACAAGCAATTTAGTTGGAAATGGTTGCTGTGACAAGGGTTTTCTTTGGACTTGCTTGTTTGCAGCTGATTGAGATCTCTGCAGTCTACTGCCTTTCTTTTGCTCCATTACAATCAGTGTGAAAAAGCATAACCTGCATATCTGCAAGTTTTCTTGTCTTCAAGCTGTAAACATTAATCTTCTCTTCTCCAGTCCATGAATAATACTTGGTGACCTGCGGTATCCAAATGTTAGAGTTACTTACCAACGTACTTATTCAGTCACTAGCTGGTTCATGGATTAATGAATCCTTTTGCCTAGTAATAACTCATTAACAAAATGAAGGTACTTTGATAAACTTTCAGTTCTGTAGGAAACTGATGTGTCTTAATTGTTTTCATTTTTCCATCCAAAATTATCCTGTTTGGTTGGGTTATTTGCATCTGGAAGACAAAATGCTTGCTCATCTCTCTGTTTGAGAGAAAATCTGGCAGAGACAAACGAACCACTTCTAGAATAAAGGTGGCTACAGGAAAATGATGGCTGTATATAATCCTGGACTGGAATTCTGGACCAGAAAAAAAGAACATTAAAATGTTGTTAAGGATATTAAACTACAGGTATAATAAACATTAACTTTATGTCTGGTTTAATGTCAATGTTAAATTCAAAATGGATACTTCCTCTTCCATATCATCATGCTGATATTGGGTAGAAGTCATCCTGGTTGGCAGGTTTATTTTCCAACCCCCTTGTATTTATGGTCATGAGCTGATTCTTACTAGTAGAATGTGAGCGTAAGTCACATATATAATTCCCAGCCAAAGGTTTTAAGAAGTAGATGTGCTCTCTAAAACCTCTGTTTCTGCCCTGACTGGTATGCTCAGTGGATTGAGTGTGGGCTGCTAACCAAAGGGTTGCTGGTTCAATTCCCAGTCAGAGCACCTGCCTGGGTTGCAGGCCAGGTCCCCAGTATGGGGAGCTCAAGAGGCAACCACACACACTGATGTTTCTCTCCCTCGCATTCCCCTTCTATTCCCTTCTGTCTAAAAATGAGTAAATAAAATCTTTAAAAAATAAAGTATAGGATTAAAAAAAATAAAACCTCTGTTTCTCTTCATCCAGGGGGATACAAAGAACCAGAAGTTCCTAAGGGCAGTACCACAAGATGCAAGAGCCCAAGTCTCTGAATTATTGTAGGAAGGAAATTATCAAGCAGGACACCTGCCTTGAGCTTTTATGTTAATGAGAAAAAAACACTTGTATCCATTGATGAGCTAGCATTCAAACTTTATATGTGATATTAGCCCTGAATAACCTCATTAATGCATGCAGAGTATTCCATTGTGTAACTCATCCCCCATAAATCATGGGCACACAATATATCATGGCTTCCCAGTAGTATTAATATTCATTGCCTAATATTTCTGCAGGACCAGACATTATCATTGTCTGTAGATAAGTTTTCAGTTTTCTTTACTTTCTAGTGCACTTTTTGATACCCTTCACAGTACTTTTCCCTTGTGTTTTTGAGTAATATGATAGTCTGAAATTTTAAAATTGCTTGTTACTTATTCTGCGGTAACTTCCTGAGATTTTTCTATTCTTTCTGTCTATCTTGACTAATATTGAGAATATTACCATTATTCTCAATATTTGTGTATTCCATATTTGAGATTTCACCTACTCATTAAAGTGTATACTTCATCCCCAAATCAATGCTTGCAGGACTTTCTTGGTGATTTCAGACATGTGCAAAGTGGAAAAAACTTTGAGTTACCTGATTCGCACGTTCCCAGGTGGAGTGGAACAAGGCTATACTCTCTTTTCTTATTCAGCTATTATACCAGGATGACCAGAGGGGAGAAGCACCCAGGGACAGGACAGTGGAGGGCACAGAGCTCCTGCTCTGGGGACAGTTGTTTGGGTCTGAACCCCAGACCTAGTGCCTGTTAGTGGATGGCCCCAGTCAAGCCACTTAACACTTCTGCCCCTAGGAGCAATGGATCCATATCGCTAATTCCGCATTCACGACTTTATAGAACATCATTCCCTCAAACAGTGAGGGTAGTGTATCTTGTGCTTCATAGTTTCTGTTAGTATCTGTGTTGATTTATTCTTTGGATTTATATAACTCTTCCTATATTGAAACAGTA
>PVKM010009477.1:0-36858 GCA_004027735.1 Carollia perspicillata
TAGACGGTGGGGAGAAAATAGACAGGGAGAGGGCAAGAGTAGTGTGGGAAATGTAGAAGCTAAAGAACTTATGATACATGGACATGAACTAAAGAGGGGGAGTGTGGGTGGGAGGGGGTTTGCAGGGTGGAGGGGAATGAAGGGGGAAATGGGAGAACTGTAATGGCATAATCAATAAAAAAGTTAAAAAAAAAAGAAAGGGTAAAGAAAGTTCTTTAGGCAGAAGAAAATAATAGCAAACAGAAGTACAAGTGAGATAGAAAATAATAGCAGATAGCATCTATGCAAAGGAATAAAGAATATGGAACACATTAAATATGTGGGTAAATACGATTTTTCTTACTTTTAAATCATTTAAGATAATTGAGCATTTAAAGCAAAAATAATAAAAATGTGTTATAGGGTTTCTAACAAATACACAAGTAAAAAGTATGACAATAGCACAAAGGCCAAGAGCAGGGAAATGGAAATGTACAGTTATTAAGATTACTACAGACATGAATTGAAATAACATTATTTAAAAGTAGGCTGCCAGACTTCCAGCTAAGATGGCTGTGTAGATAAACACACTTCACCTCCATGCACAATGAGAGCAAAAATTACAACTAAGACAACAAACGTATGGAGAGGCATGAAAAGAGTAGAACAGGTGGTCCCATCTTCACATGTGATGGATAAAAATCGGGAGGGATACCTAAGGAGTGAGCAATCCCATCCCCAGACTAGACTACCCAGCCCAGGGTTCCAGCACAAGGAAGATAAGTCCCCATAACTTCTGACTGTAAAAACCAGTGTGGCTTGCGGCAGTGGAAGACACTGTGGGGTTCTCAAGAGACTTCTCCTAAAGGACCAACAACAGACTTAGGACTCAGGCAAACCTACCCTCTCTGGGTATCAGTGCCAGGGCAACAGCTAGAAGACACAAGTGGCATATGGGGAGAAGGGGAGGAAGTGAAGTTGCTGGCAAGGGGGAAAGTGCTGGGGAGATAGCTTCCTCGTGGGCAATCTCCAGAGGCCAGGCAGTGACATTGTACCCTATCTGAGCCCTACCCTACACAAAGCCATAAAGTGGTAAAACAGGTTGCCTAACTCCAGTGACTACCTAAGGCTCCACCTCACACAATTTATAGGTGCCTATGCTACTAAGACAGGGAGTCAAAGTAGCTCTACTTAATATATAGACGCAAACACAGGGAAGCTGCCAAAATGAGGAGACAAAGAAAAATGACCCAAATGAAAGAACAGAACAGAAGTACTAAATGAAAAACACTAAAAACACTAAATGAAAAGGATATAAAAGCAACCTATTAGATGAAGAGTTCAAAACACTTCTTATAAGGATGCTCAAAGAAATCACTGGATACTGCAACAGCATAAAAAAGATGCAGGCAGAAATGAAGGATTCATTAAGTAAAATAAAGAAAAATCCACATGGAACCAAAGTGCAGGGGATGAAGCCATGATTCAAATCAACAGTTTTGAACATAAGGAAGAAAAAAGCAGTCGATCAAAACAGCAAGAAGAAAAAAGAATTAAGAAAAATGAGAATAAAATAAGGAGCCTTTGGGACATCTCCAAACATACCAATACCTGAATCATAGGGGTACCAGAAGGAGAAGAAGAACAACAAGAAATTAAAAACTTATTTGAAAAAATAATGAAAGAAAACTTCCCTAATTTGGTGAACAAAATAGACATACAAGTCCAGGAAGCACAGAGAGTACCAAAGAAGATGGATCCAAAGAGGAACATACCACAACACATCATAATTAAAATGCCAAAGGTTAAAGATAAAGAGAGATTCTTAAAAGTAGCAAGAGAAAAGAAGTTAGTTACCTACAAGGGAATTCCCATAAGATAGTCAGCTGATTTCTCAAAAGAAACTTTGCAGGCTAGAAGAGATTGGCAAGAAATATTCAAAGTCATGAAAAGCAGGAACTTACAGCCAAGATTGCTCTACCCAGAAAAGCTGTCATTTAGAATCAAAGGGCAGATAAAGATTTTCCCATACAAGAAAAAACTAAAGGAGTTCAGCATCATCAAACCATTACTATATGAAATGTTAAAGGGACTTATTTAAGAAAAAGAAGATCCAAAGTATGAACAATAAAATGGCAATAAATACATATCTATAAACGATTTAATCTAAAAAACAACCTAAGCAAACAAGAAGAACAGAGACAGAATCATGGATACAGACAGTGTTTTGATGGTTGCCAGATGGGAGGGGTGTGCGGGAGAATGGGCAAAGAGGTGAGGGGATTAAGAAGTACAAATAAGAAATTACACAATAGCCATGGGGATGTTAAATACACTACAGGAAATGGAGTAGCCAAAGAACTTAGTAGTCATGACCCATTGACATGAACAATGGTGGGAGGACTGCCTGAGAGAGGGGGTTGTGCTGGGTGGAGGGGGAGGGCAAAGGGGGGAAACCAAGACAACTGTAATAGCATAATCAGTAAAATATTATTAAAAAAAGAAAAAAATGAACCTTAATCTCTTCCTCACATCACACATAAAAGTTAAAATGGATCATAGTCCTAAATGTAAAAGCCAAAATTATAAGACTTCTGGAAGAAAACATAGGAGAAAATCTTTATAACCAGTTGAGTAACCAAAAATTCCTTAGAATGAATCCCAAAGTACAAGTCATAAAGGAAATACTGAACTTCATCAAAAGTAAAAATATCTGTCCTGACAAGTGTGGCTCAGTTGACTGGATGTTGTCCTACAAAATGAAAGGTCACTGGTTTGATTCCTAGATGGGAACATGCCTGGGTTGTGAGTTCTGTCCCCAGTTGGTGCTCATATAGGAAGTGACCAATCGATGTTTCTCTCCCTCTCTATCTACCTCTCTTCCCCTCTCTCTAAAAATAAATAAAATCTTTTAAAATAGTAAAAACCCCGCTTCTCAAAAGGTAAGACATAGAATGGTAGATAATATTTGTAATATAAAGATTGAACAAAAGATTTTACATCCAGAATATATTTTTAAAAACTCTTAAAACTCAATAATAAAAATAGTCCTATAGTATAAATGGGCAAATGTTTGAATAAGCACTTTGCAAAAGAAGAAATACAAATGACCTACAAGATTATGAAAAGAAAATGTTCAACATCATTGGTCATCAGGAAAATACCAATTAAAATCACAATAAGATAGTACTTCATTCCCACTAGAATGGCTAAAATTAAAATAACTGGCCATTCCAAAGCTGGCAAGAATGTGGAGCCACTAGAATATTGTGGTAGGACTGTAAAATGGCACAGCTGCTTCAGCAAATGGTTTGGCAATTTCTTATAAAGTTAAACATACCTTACCATATAGCTCCAAAATTCTACTCAAGGCCGAAAAGTAAAAGCATGCATCCACAAACTGACTAGTATTCAAATGTTTATATCAGCTTTATTCATAAAAGCATCAAACTGGAAACCACTCCAAAGTCTAGCAACAGATGAATAAAACAACCTGTGGTATATTCACACAATGGAATACTGATCATCAATAAAAGAAATGGTCTTTTGATTGTGTAACAAACATGGATGAATCTCAAAATCATTATTTGTGTAAAAGATGCCAAACACTGAATGATCACATTTATTTGAAGTTCTAGACCTGTGCTGTCCATTACAGTAGGCACTAACTACATATGGCTATTAAAGTTTAAGTAAAAATTTATTTAAATTAAGTAGAATTAAAAATTCAGTTCTCAGCTGCAGTAGTCACATTTCAAGTACTCAATAGTCATATGTGGTTGGTGGAAATCGTACTGGATAGCACAGATACATAAAACATTTCCATGATCCTGAAGTTCTATAGGACAGTGCTGTTCTAAAGCATGCAAAATTAAGCAATGGAGATAGAGTCAGATCAATCTTGCAGGAGGAGAAGAGGGAGTGGAAAGACCATAATATGGTACAAAAGCACTTTCTGAGAACAGTGGAAATGCTGGATATCTTGACTGGGGTGGTGGCTAATTACCAGCTGTACAGGGTGGGACAAGAGTAGGTTTACAGTTGTGAGTATGCAAAACAAGTTTATTCCTGTATTATTACGTATTATTGTAATATTTTCCATATGAACAACTGTAAACCTACTTTTGCCCTACCATCTATACATAAGCCCATATCAAATTTCAAGTGGACTATAGGCTGCATTTCAGCCCGCCTGCACCTTTACCCAGTAACCTCTGAGCAGTAAACCTATTCAACCATACAAATGATGCTGAAAATTTTTAGCTGACCACACAGCACGAGGATAGTGAAATCAATCAGTCTCAATTTTGATCCTGTCTGTGACACTTAATAGGCTGACCTTAAACAACTAATTTAACCTTGCTAAGGCAGAGTTTCTATGTGAAATAGGGAGACATAATAGTTTTCATGCAATCCTCGAAAAATAGTTATCTTTTATTATCATCATAAAAATCTCCTGAGAGTAATTATACACAAATTACTTCCTGACACAGGACCCTGTCTAATTCTTGTAAATCACCTTCTGGTACAATAATAATAAAGGCTCAATAAATGTTGGTATGTAATAATTTTCCTTATTTCATCCAATGCATGCCACTAACTAACTTTTTAAGGTTCACAAGTTTACTGAATTTTTAGCACATGTGCGAGGCACCACACAACTTCACAAGAAAGGCAAAATCCCTTTCTATAGAAAAATCATTCATTACTATAGAGCCATAAATAAAAACTAAGGATATGAACTAATACCATAAAATACAGAACTGGCCCTGGCTAGTGTGGCTCAGTTGGTTGGAGAGTCATCCCATAAACCAAAAGGTTGTGGGTTCAGTTCCTAATCAGGACACATGCCTGGATTACATGTTTGTTCCCCAGTCCAGGGCACATGCTAGAGACAGTCAAGTGATGTATCTCTCTCACATTAATGTTTCTCTCCCTCCCTCTCTCTGTCCCTTCCCCTCTTTCTAAAATCAATGAGCATGTCCTTAGATAAGGATAAAAACAAAACAAAACTGAGTTGTACAGTCCAGATAATTAAAAAGTAAGGAAAATCATTCACATTGTGTGTATGCTAATTGTGCAATAGATAAAAAACATAAAGATAAAGATGGCAAAAACCAGCATAGACTCAAGTCATCAGCAAAGTCTTCCCAGAGAATGTCATAGTCTATAAACAAGTACTCTGCACTGGAAAGTGAAGGCAGAGAGAAAACAGAAGAGGGAGTCCTGGCTGCTTCTTGGACCTGGGATAAAGGTTGTGAGTTGGCTGGCACATTGAGGCTACTCTGCCCTCATTAGGCATAACAGCAACAGATGCAGTAGAACCATTCTGGACAGGTGCTGGAAAGTTCTCATATCACATCAACATAGCACAGTTTTGGAAGCCTTGCAATGAAGGGGAAGAGAAAAATGAAAAGCAACCAGAATTGCTTCCTTGAAGGCCTTGCCTTACCCACCCCACACATCAGAAATATAACAGGCTTCCTCAAGCAGCCAATGGCCACCATTTAGCTAGGGTATCTATAGCTCATGTTACAAGCAATTTTTAATTAATTGAGAGTTAGGCAACATCAACACACCTATTCGCTAAATGTCTTTTTCAAACTGGTATTTTACAAGTCATTTCTCAATTAATGTAATTGTCTTTCCAAAGAATTAAAAATACATGTGATGAAAACTAACTCACTCTGGTTGAGCTAAAAATAATAGAACCACTCTACTACCCTAACACATTCTCACATTACAGTCTCTCCGTAAAATGATCCTGATTTAATCAAAATAAAATATGATTCAGCTCCTGCAAACTCTTTTCTTCATGGCTGTGCTTCTTGTACTCCCTACCGCCTGATATCTAGCCTATATTTCATCATCACACCAAGTAAAGCATTTCCAGACTAAATAACGCTTTGGTTTCATGGAGGTTCTCCCACAAAGCTCCAGCAGATGGAAAGCATCTTAAATCCACATATTTAATACATAAGATGGCCATTTTCCTTCTTACATTTACATTATATTTAACACCAGCACCAATGAAGGTCTTCAGAGGTCTGCTGGTCAGAAAGCTTAAAAAACTATCCTGTTCCTCACCAATGACATCAAATTATGGGTGGAAGCCGAAGCCAAGAGCTAACTCAAACAGCTGATGTCATTCTAACACTTGTTTTCAGTAGAGTTAAAAATGCAACTAGAACGACTCATTAAAATTCAAAGTTCATTTTAGCTGTGCCTCTGACTTACCACTGAGAAGTCATCATCCAAAGGGGAAGAAACAATGTTATTCATACGTTTTACGTGATTGAAATATAGTGAGGCAAACAAGTTTTGGGGATGTTGTTGTTTAAATTTGTTTAATTTGTAGGCCAATACCTTGGCATTTTTGCTATTTTTCAGGGCAGCGTAACCCAAAGTACAGAGCTATTTGATGAGCCCACAATCTATTCTAAAGCAGTAGGGTTGCTCTGACCTGAACTAGCAGCCTGCAGTGCTGTACCACATTCTACATTAACTGTTTAACAAATGACACCTGTTATTTTTTCTGATTATAGAAGCAACACATACTTACTGTAGAAAATTTTAGCCTTGGCTGGTGTGGCTCAGTGGACTGAGCACTGGCCTGCAAACCAAAGGGTCATCAGTTCAATTCCCAGTCAGGACACATGCCTGGGTTGTGGGTCAGGTCCCCACTTGGGAATGCTTGAGAGAAACACTGTTATTTCTCTCCCTCTCTTTCTCCCTCCCTTCCCCTCTCTAAAAATAAATAAGTAAAATATTTTTAAATTTTTAAAAACATAAAATAAATAAAATGTTTATAAAAAAGGAAATGTGACTAAAGGCTGAGAAATATAAAGTAGAAAAGATAATCAGGTAAGCCCTAGTTTTGTTATAACTTCTTTACAGTTTTCTCCCCATTAAATATGTATCTTCTACAGAATTGAAATTATACTGTATATTCCATTTTTATCCTACTTCTTTTGTTTAATATTACTTTGTCTAAAGGAATAATTTTAAGATATAATGAAATCTATATAAATGTTAACAATACCTTCTCCAATGTTCTAAGTGTTATTTTGAAAAGGAGAAGATCATGGGAAACTACATGCCCTGCCCCCTAAAATCAAGTGTAATCTCACCTGTTTGATGTATTTGTAAGCATGGTCCCATCCTGGGAATATAGCAACTTCCAGATCACTCAATCTTTCTTCCAAGGGCTGGTCAACCAAAGGATTTGATTCATTCATTCACTTATTCAACAAATATTTTCTGAACACCTGCTTTGTGACAGATGCTATGTAGACACCAAGTATAAATGGTCCGTAAAACTGCTGGGTCTAGTTGAAATTTATCGAAGGGCTATTTGCTAGGTTTAGGTAATAATTTATTCTATTAAACTAGGACAAATGGAGCCAGGTTTAAGGGTGACCTAATCAAAACTAGCCTTTCCAACCCACTGTTTTCACAGCCACCTCAGCCAGGATGGTCTAGTCCTCTGTTCCCTGAACCTGCCTATTCATCCCCACTTCACTCCTGAACCCTTCCACCTTCCTTTCTGCAGAGCCACATTCTATTCAGGAAGATTTTCTGACGAGTGGCTGTGAGCCTTACTCTCAAACTACTGCTGCACCAACCGTCCAGAATATTCTTAGACAACCTTTAACTGCCTTTGTTCCCAAACAGGGAGGTGGTATCTGGGACATGTACCACAACCTCATTTCCTTTCTTATTCTCCACAGCTAGGCAGTACATGTATTACTAAGACCTAACCATTCCTTTCAAGAACTTCTCCATGTGACTCCATCTCTGAAAACATTCTCCAATAAAAAATATTGTACCCTCTCAACTGCTTTAGGCATACACACATGCACACACACACACTAAGTGTCCATATATATAATGTGTGTCCATATACATATATGCACACACATGTGTGCCAATATATAGGCATACATATATATCTATATAGGCATACACACACACAGAGATTTCTATCTTGACTAATAACCTTGGTTACTTTCCTTCAGTGAGGTGACAGTTAAAGATAAAGTACTTCTGAAATAGTAAATTTGGATTTACCTTATCCATAATTAAGAAAGCATAACTAGTATAAAGCAGTCTCTTGGGTAACTTCACCACCTCTATGCTACGTAAGACCTGACATCTCCCATGCAAGTCACCAACTTGAGCACTTCATCTGTATAATTTTATTCAGTCTTCATAGCAATTGTAGTGAGGTACATACTATGATCACAATTTCCAATGTAGAAACAAGAAAACAGATTTATAGAGATTAAGCAACTTGCCCAGAATTATTCACCTAGCCACTGGTGAAGCAGATACTCAAATCCAGATAGAAACCCCCCATAGCAAGCCTTCTCTGCCCTGGCTAAGATTTTTTCCTCACCTGTTCTTCCCATAAGGCTAAAACTAGTGATTCTCACATTTATATCAGCATCAGAATCATGTGGGAGACTTCAGAAAAACACACTTACTTGAGTGCTAGCCCAAGAGACTCTGACTCAGGAAAGGGAGGGAAGATGGGCATCTTTAATAGGTACTCCACCCCTCTCCCCACCCCCAACCAGGTGATTTTGATACCAGTTGTCTTTGGACTAAACAGAGAGACACTCCATTAAAAAAGGGGAGACTCCACCTGTCAGAGGAAGAGGCTTTTGTAAATGGCATTCATTTCCTCACTAGCTATGATCCAACAGGGCTTAAGTGGCAAGTTGTTGAAAGGGTACAGAGTATCCGTGTGGGATGATGCAAACGTTCTGGAGATGCATGGTGGTGATGGCTGCACAACTATGTGAAGCACTTAATGCCACTGAACTGTACATTTAAAATGATTTAAAAGGTAAATGTCCTGTTACATATTTTTATCACAATAAAAAAAATGGCAGGATGCTAACCTCTTAGCTGCCTTGGGGGAGGTATCTCGGACACCCTGTCCTACTGATCTGGAAAGAGGTGAGGTTTAGTCCTAAGGGATCCCTTGAGAAAGGGACACAAGGTGAAGCAGAGTTGGCCATCAGGTTGCACCTCTTCAGCTTTGGGCTGGCTTTGTAAGAGGTCCCAGTGCACTTAGGCATGCCTCATCCCCTGCCTGCCCACAGCTTGTCCCGGACATACTCATATGTGTCCACGGACATGGCAGAGAGGGAAGAGAAGAGACCAAAGAATACCAGGAAAAGAGCCTTCTTCAGGGCTCCAGCGCCTGCTACACCCTGGACTTTCAGCAAGTCAGCCACATCCCTGGGAGTCACATGGCCTGTTCCTTCTCACCTTTCGGATTTGAGCTCCAATGTCATCTCCTCAGAAAAGCTTTGCCTGCTCTAAAGCAGCTGCTCCTCCCCTCCCACCCATCACTTTCTGTAATATTACCCTGCCTGATCATCTCCTGAGCCTTTACCACCACTGGAAATTATATTTATTATTTATTTGTACACTAGTTACTTGTTGGCCTCCCTTCACTAGAACCAGAACCCCTGAGAGCCAGGAATGTACTGGTTTTGTTCACTGCCATCTTCCCAAGGCCTCACTGGAGACATAGTAGGAACTCAATAAATATTTGTAGATTAAATAAATGAGTAAGCCTCATTTGTTTCACTGTGTTTAATCAGCTCTTTCTATCCCCCAAGGTGATTTGTATAAAAGGTCAAATGAGATCAGGTGTGGCAAGATGCTTTGTAAGAGGAAAGACTCTGCACAAGGTGGGGTTCATGAGAGGAAGGGGCAGTGCAGGAAGCCCTGAGGAACTGAAGGGGCCTCTTCTGTGACCTTGGCACAGTGGTATGGCTCCTCGTTACCTCACCCCTCCTAGGCAGAGACTTGTCAGGAACCTAAAACGATGCTCCCCGCTGCAGACCACCCAAACAGAATACAACCATATTATTTATGACAAGTGAGGCCCCTCAGTGAGTTTTCTTGATAACTCAAATGGGGCTCAAATAACAAGATTCTACTTAGAAAGTCAGGGATCTGCCAGGAAGGCAAACCATGAAGAAGAACCACAAAGACAATCCCTGCCCAGATCAGCTGAATTAACAAGCATGAACTCAGTGCATGTTTATTTCACATCTGGGCTCAGTCCCAGAGAGAGGGGTGACAGACTGTCATAGTGAAATGGGGGAGAAAGACACTAAATTGAAAACTCAAAGTCAGTGAAGTGAATCAGGCCTGAGAGGAGTCAGGGAAGGTATTCTGGAGTGATTTGACACCCAAACTGAATTTAACATACAGAGAAAAGAGGGCTGGGGGAGAGTGAGCAGCCCAAGGTAAGGCATAGACTAGAACATCGATCGCCCCGGCCACTGTGGTTCAGTTGATTAGAGCAATGTCCCATATCTGAAAAGTTGTGGGTTTGATCCCTGGTCAGTGCACATACCCAGGTTGCAGTTTCAATCCCTGGCTGGGGTGCATACCCTGGTCAGGGCATGTACCCTAGTCAGGCCACATACAAGGCAACCAATGAATATTTCTTTCTCACATTGATGCCTCTCCCCCTTCTCTCCCTCTCTCTCTCCCTCTCTCTCTAAAACATAGGTGGCAAACACAAGGCCCATGGGCAGAATCAGCCCTTCACCTTGTTTCTACCCTCTGGCAGCACCAAGCTCTCGCTTAACTCTTAAGGAGTAGTTACATTTATACAGTCCAAAAATTATATTTGGCCCTTCAAAGGCAACTGCGAGGCTCATGTGGCCCAGGTGAAAATGAGTTTGACACCCCTGCTCTAAAAGCAATAAAAAAAATGACCTCAGGTAAGGAATCAAAAAGAACAACAAAACAACATGAGCTCACTTACATAAAACAAAACAAAGAAATAAAAGTGTATCTTCATGTGTAAAGCCATATCAAGACAAAGAAAAATGTTTGTAAGAACATCCATTAAACCAGTAACAGTGATTATTTCTAGAAAAAGAAAGTAGAATTGGACAGGGATTAATAGGGGCTTTTACTTTATCTGTAGTGTTTACATTCTTTATAACCAAGAATGTACTGATGTATTACTTGTGTAATTAAAAATGAACGGCCCTGACTGGTGTGGCTCAGTGAGTTGGTGTCATTCCACAAAGCCAAAGTTCGTCGGTTCAATTCCCGGTCAGGGCGCATGCCTGGGTTGCAGGCCAGGTCCCTGGCTGGGGGTATGTGACAGGCAATGGACTGATGTTTCTCTTGCACATCAACGTTTCTCTCTCTCCGTACTTCTCCTCTCTCTAAAAATAAATAAATAAATAATTTTTTAAAGCCTGAAATTACTACATGAGATCGTTTTCATCGTGTAGAATTTCCCTTTGATGAGTTAAAGAGCTGAGGAAGGCAGTGGAACAAGTCCCACTTGAGCAAGGGTTTGTTTATACACCTTATCTCAAGTGAGAGCCAACAATGCTAATGATTCTGAATAGCACTGGCCACTCCTTGACTATCCCATCCCCTCCCACCTGGCTTCAACTACCATTTCTCTGTGGATGACTCCCAAATGCCTCTTTCCAGACACAGCCTCTCCCACGAACTACAGTTCTGACTTTCCAATTTCAGGGTTGAGTAGAGCCAGCACCCCATGCACAAAACCAGACTACTGTCCTCCTTCCTCTCTCTAATACAATTCTTCCACCTAACTTCCTTCTTTCTGTTAACCAGCACCTCCATTTTCCCAGGAACCCAGAAAAAGAAACTTCCCAGTCATCTCTAGTCCTCTTTACCCATGCATCTAAAAAGTTCTTCCCAACTGTTAAACCCTTTTATTGCCATTGACACCACTTCAGTTCTGATCCCTTCTGTCCATCACCTAGACTAATGGAATCACTTTGTAAATGGTCTCCTTGGCCCTGGCTGCTTCGCTCCACCTGCCAGATGCCTGACTTGCTATTTGGTGAAGGCCCAACATTCCAGCCTGCTGAGGTCATTTCGAGCCTCCATTCCACCACCTATTGTATTAGCTGTCCTCCCAAATTTGAGCCATCTGAAGATGTGAGAAATAAGGCTTTATGCCTTCATCCAAGTAACTAACAAAAATATTAAAGTGGGATGAGCCAAAGACAAACTCTGGACCACAGGTTGTTTTTCAAGGGAACCCAGAGCTCATCACTGGAAGAAAGAAAGTAACTTAAAAAGAAAATTAGTGCAAACTGCTCTTCATATACCATCTAATTTATACCTTACAATAATTTTTGGTGCAAGGTATTGTTGTTCTAATTTTAGAGGTTTTAAAACTCAAGTTAAGAATGGTTAGTTAACTTGGGGAATTATTCACAGCTATTAAGTGGTAGAGAGTTTTTATTTGAAACCAAGTCTACTGATTCCAGAGCTTGTGGTTTTCCCATCACACCACTGAAAGTTTCCATGGATCTTTACCTTCTAGAAGATAAAACACACACTTCTTAACCAGCATTGAGGGCCTTCCACATTCTAGCTTTAAACCTACCATTGTAACAGTAGAGACTATATACACCATGTATCAAACACAGCAATAATGTTTTACATGCTTTATTTCATTTAACCCTCACCACAAACCTATGAGGTAATAAGAACTACAATTATGACTATTTCCTGATTCTGAAACTGATGCATACTGAGATTAAAAACAGTTTAATCTGTAAATCAAAGATTATCTCAAAGTAAATTTGAAAAAATAGCGTAATAAAGGCTACCACCCAGCTAGTAAACAGCAAAGCTGGATTTCAAACCAGACCCTGCCTGACTAAAGAGATATTTAGGAAGCAGAATGAACAGGAAGTTCCATTCATACAGTCAATCAACACGTATCCATTGAGCACCTTTGTCACAGGCTCAATATTGTGCAGGGGCTGAATATAATAGAAGTGAATAACAACAAGACTCCCTGCCCCTGGCTTCATGAATCATGCACTTTATTGGGAAAGATAGACATTGAAACGGAAGGTAGCAGAATGGGGGGAGTTCTGGGAAGGAGAAGCCCCCAGTGTTAAGAAACCAGGAACTCAGTGGTGATGACCTCAGGGAGTTGAGGTTTCTGGTCTTGGCAAGGTCCTTTTCACTGTAATGGAGAACACAAGAGAAATAGGTTTGGGAAAAGGTGCGTTCAACTGGAGACACTAGTTTAGGGGAGATGTCACATAGATAGCTAGGTATGCAAGCTGGAGCTTGGGAGTGAGGCTGCAGAAACATCTGGAATCACTGATGTAAAGGTGAACCTCAACTCGTGGAGATGACTATCAAAATTCTAAAGTACCCTAATACACATGCGGGGTGAATTAGGAAAGAGAGGGCCTCAAAGGAGACCCTGCCTGCCTGGCCAACTAATGCTCTACTGTGAACAAGCCTTCCAAGGATTGCTTGACTTCTCCCCAGGCAGAAACATCTTCCCATCCTTTTCATCAAGACTCACCCTGCCTTAGTCAAGCCATCACTCTGCACCAAAAAACTCCAGCCCAGAGCTCCCTCTCCTGGATTCAGCCATGTAACAACTGGCCCAGGACTCAGATGTTTCTTGGTAAGGAGGGTGAAAATCTCAGGTATTTGTACCCTGTCTCTAAGTGGGCTGAAAGATCTTTAATGGCAAATACTGGGTATAAAATCAGAAATGTAGTCAACATCCTCTATACAGAACCAACCAAGAGTACTCAGTTTCAAAGAGCATAATAAAGCAATAAATCAGTAGCAGAGCATCTAAGTGAACTAGTTACTGCAGATGAACCTGAGTATCTTCCTCAATACAACAGCAACCAATGTCCTGGGCATTCTCCCAAGTTTTCCCCTGAGCCTCTGCACTGAACAGAGCCAGCCACAAGGTGAGCATTCGCTGCCTCTTCTTGTGCATTGTAGTCTATTCTCTGGAATGTGCTGCCTTCAGTCCTAGCAGCCCTTGTTTCCAGAATTCAAGTTGAAAAGAAATATCTTCATAAAGAATAAAATGTTTTACTAGAGAAAACAAGTAGCCACAATAGAAGCCTCTTTCCCATGAGTCAAATCACATAGCTTTAATCAAGCCCTTTCAACCAAATATCATCAAATTTTACAACTTATAAATGATTCCTCATTCATGATGTTTGATACTACCCTTCCCTAAGTAAATAAATGTCTGAAATATTGAGAAAGGCAGAGAGTGAATACATCTTATTTCACACATTATAGAAATTACTAGGTTCTCACCTGCTGTATCATCTGGCCCAGGCAAACTCAGGTGGGCAGTAGCATCCATCAACCAGCATAGTGACTGACACAAAGGAGTGACTCAAAATGGATGCTATATGTATGAGTACAGAATAGATGAGGAAAAAAAAGGTTGGGAAAAACAAAATTGTAGAAAAAAAGGGAAAACAGGGAATGAGGGACAACATGTAAGTAGTAAGAGTCTGAAGAAAGCCAAGGTGAAGCGACAATCAACCACCTCCTTATATCTTAGGCTCAGATTCTCCTCAAATTCTCCACAAAGTTACCCACATGGTAGCTAAATCTTTGGGTCAATATCTCAGTCCCCTATAGGATCTGGTTAAATGAAAACTTAAAGTATTTGCATATATATATATATTCCTCACCCAAGGACACTTTTTCATTGCTTTTATAGAGAGGGGAAAGGAGAGAGAAGCATTGATAGGTTGCCTCCTGTATGTGCTCAGATCAGGAATCGTACATGCCCAGACTGGGGATAGAACCCACAAATCTGGGTATGTGCTCTGAATCAAACCCGCAACCCTTCATTTACCAGACGATGCTCTAACCAACTCAGTCACACCAGCCAGGGCAAATATCTTTAAGTCTTGTAACTGCTTTCTCTCTTTCTTTCCGTATGCCTTTGAAACGTTTTTTGTTTTTCTTTTAACCTTTCACCTAAACAAAGACTTGACATTAAATTTGACCTCTGTTAGATTCTAAGGTAATGATGTAGCTCAAGCTTTGACTTTCAGGTTTGCTGCCCTATTTAACATCCCATCACTCCAGAAAAAGAGATCCATGTTCAGTGTCAGGAATCCTCAAAGATGGTGCCTAACCCTCTAATGGTAGAGTTCCAATCCTATCTTATGAGAAGCACAAGAAAAAAATGAGACTGTCACAGTTAAAAAAAAAGGCATCTATTAAGGCATTTCATTTTCATCTCATAGGAAGAGCAAACTTAGAGGCTACCTTTAGATTAACACTAAAACTTTTTCCAAGAGCACAATCCCTAATTAACCAATCTATGGTGGGCAGTTTATTCTCCTTAACCTCTCCCACATAAACAGTGTTCCAGCTCCTCACGTCTGAAGCTGCCCCTGTCACTCTCAAGAAAGTGCAAGGGGTTGGCTGGAATTCAATCTATGCATACTCAGAAGCTACAAGCTAATTTTATTTAATACAAGCCTTTGATGACCACAGCTAAAATAAAGCCAAATTTTTTAAAAATCCAAAGTAAAATTTAAATGGGTTCTAGATTAGTCTCTATTTTAGAGATATAATTCATTAACAAAATGATAAACTGCCACAACAAGATTGCAAACATGCTTTAGTGACAGGAAATTTGTTAAAACACAAGTAGGTCAAATGAGAAAAAAGCATACAATCATCTCAAAGATTACTTTTTTGACATTTGATAAAATTCAATTCCTTTTAATTAAAAAAATCTTTGATTATAAAACTACTTCCTCAAAGTGATTTAAATTATTTTAAGCCAACATCATGCTTACTAGTAAATATGGAGAGCACGTCCATTAAATTCAGGAATACAATAAAAGGTCTATTATTTTCATTCTTTGTTATTAATGTCCAGAAATTTCTGATTTAAGAAGTAATCATTATTTTTGGACAAAACAATTCTCTACCAAGAAAACTCAGAAGAATCAGCTAAAACATTAAGTGGATTAAATTAGAAATAAACATTTTTTTAAATGAGTAAGAAATATATGATTAATATGAATACTACCACAAAACTAACTGAGAAATATAAAAACATTTTAGTTAATTAAGAAATAAATCAGCCCTGGCTGGTGTGGCTCAGTGGATTGAGTGCCAGCCTGCATGCAAACCAAAGGGTTGCTGGTTCGATTCCCAGTCAGGGCATATGCCTGGATTGTGGGCCAGGTCCCCAGTTGGGGGTACACAAGAGGCCAACCATATACTGATGTTTCTCTCCCTCTCTTTCTCCCTCCCTTTCTCTAAAAATAATTAAATAGAATATTTTAAAAAAAGAAATATACCAGTATAAAAGGACTAAATTCTGTGAACATATTAATTCTTCCTGAATTATACAGATTTATTATAATCTCGATTAGAATTACAATGGAATTTTGAGATTTTGACTAAATACTTCAACATTTAACTTGCAAAAATAAGCAAGGAAAAATAAGTAATATTTGAATAATTATGAGAGAATTTCTCTATGTGATATTAATTAATATATATTATAAGGCTAACACAATTAAAACAGTGTAGTACTCATTCGAGAAATTACAGATACAGAGTATTTTAGGCCTAAAAATGACTTTAAACTATATAAAATGAGGTTAGAAATCATCTAGGGTTAGCTAATAAATATTTAAGGAAATTATGTAAGAAACACAAGTATACATATAAGGAAATAAACATATTATTAAGAAAGTTGACTATTTAGGAAACAAGTTAGGTCTTCAACTCATAATACGTACAAAAACTGATTCCAAAGAAAAAGCTGAACGTAACTAAAAGCCTAGAAAGCTAAAAAATAAAGTTAATCACAGAAAGTACACAAAGACTACAAATTTAAAGGCCATGGAAGTAATCATCAGGGAGAACATAGATCTGTCTGCCAAATGAAAATTAAATTATTTCTGTACATTAAAAACCATGTAAACATTTCAAAAATACGATATTTCATTAATATTTATATATATATATAACCCATAGTTAGAATAGATTCAATCTACTTAATTATAATTAACAAAGTTAGGTGAAGAAGCAGGTTATAAAACATGTAAGCATGATCTCAATTTGAGAAAAAGCAAACAAACAAAAGAAACCTCTACAAAGCCTTGAACCAAATGTTAGTAGCTACTGTAGATGATAGAATTGTGAGTGACTTTGAACTGTTTCTTTATTGTGCTTTTCTCTATTTCCCAAATTATACAAAATTAACTTGTATTATTTTGTAATCAGGAAAAAGTGCTACTTGAGAAATACAGCAACAAATGACAAAGACAGGGAACAACTTGCAGCTGTATGTTACAGTCTTAATTCATTAAAGAAAACTAAAATGAGACAAATGGACAAAACATCAAGGAATCAACAACTAAGCATTCAATGATGGGGGAAAGGGTAAGCAAGCCCTTCATTAGAGTAAGAATCAGCCATTAAAATCAAAGTTTAGAAGAAGTTACTTGCATGGGAACATCTTAATGAGGACTATTAAGCAAAGAATTCAAGATCCACAATTGTATATTATGTATCTATGGTATGATCTCAATATTGTTTGAAGCAAAAGTCCCAGTTCTGCCACTCCCAGACAGGTGGCTTTAGTCAAAACCTTGAGTCTTTCAGGAGCCCAGTTCCTTCAACTTTAAAATTGAGAGGGCCAAAGTTGGGTCCCCTCCTTTTCAGCCCTCGATTTTACTATTGGATGTCATAGCATACAACAAAAAGGTAGCAAATTAATCATAAACAGAGGCATGTCTTCATTAATAATTAAAGGATAGAATTTCAGTTGTTAAAATGTTTTGGAATTAAAGATTCTTTTTTCTTTTAAACTACTATCTCCAAAATAGTGACATATTTTACAACTGGCTGCTTAGACAGGAATAATTCATTAGAAATACACAGCATGGTTAGAAATAATCACACTCTCTTATCCTCTAACGAATTTGATCTGGGCCTGCCTGCCTGAGTCAGGAACACACTTCACCTGTTGTCAGCCATCCCATGACTTGGCGCTGGTGAGGCCTGGCCCATTCTCAGTCAGCCCAGGGCAGTCAAAAACCGTGACCCAGGCCATGTTAAGGGAGAACCTGCAAAGCTGTCTCACTGCTATGTTGCACTGATGGCGCAACATAGTCACTTGTTAGATTTCTTTCTGCAAATTTATATAGCTTCTATGTGTATAACTCAAGAAGTTCTTGCCTTCCCCTCTTATATTTATTTAATTGAGCATATTTCTTTACAATACCTTTCCCTGTGAATTTTAAAACCATGCCCGAGGCATAATGAAAAAAAACCTCAGTCACAGTAAACCAGTCTGAGTTAGGAACTAATTAGCCTCAGCAGCAGAGACCCAATCTGAATGGCTCAGACCCCAGCAGTTAACATAACTGCAGACCAAGTGAAGCTCATGCTCTGCCTTGTCATCCAAATTCATTCTGGCTTTTGGGAGAAAAAAGGGAATACAATTTCATGCCAAAATATTTAACTTCTGTGAGTTTTATCCACCTCTCTGAGACTAACAAACCAGGCTATTAGAGAGTGCTTCAGTTCTTCCAGGCAAACATTTCATAGGTGAAAATATGTTCATCAATGAAATCTGAGTTTGTGTTATTAACAATAACAAATGAATTGAAACTTTCTTTAGAAGTGATGGTAACTTGAAACAACTCCAGTGATATCCAAATTAAACTGTGTTATATGATATTTTAATCCCAGATGTGTATAGTATGTACTTGGTCACATGTGTTTTTCCCAATGATTTTTTTCCATTCCCTGGATTTTCCATAGTCAGTGATATTATAGAGTTTAAACCTAAAATGAAGTCATCAAAACAGAGTCTCTCCTTGATTCTGCCTCTTCCTTAATTCTGAATACAGCAGCCTTACCATTTTATTACTACAATGTAGCTGATCCTACAAAGCCATAAAAATATATAAATGCTCACCAGGTTTTGTTACAGCTCTGGATTTGTGTGAAGGAGCTCTTCCAGTATTTTTATAAATGCAGCACATTTCACTGGGGCCACCACACAGCAGATCACTCCATGGAGCCAGCAGCAATACCACTGCTAAGTAGATAATGGCACTGTTTGACCAATAACCCTGTCAAACTTGGCCACCCTGTTTATGTTTATGTTTTTATTATTTTCTTAAGCCCTAAGGGTAAAGGAGAAAGAACTCAAAAGCATTAAGTCTGAATTCTAGACCAAATGTCATAGAGAAGGAGCAGAGAGAAGACTGGAGTTTCGCTCTGCTCCTCCATCCCAGCCCCTCTGGCTGGCAGGCAAGGGAGGAAGAAAGAAAAGTCCTGTAAGTCCTGATAGCAGAAGGCAGAGGGCAGTGAGACCTCAGGGAGGGAGGCCTTAGGGATGAAGATACTGTACCCAGGAGAAGCAGCCCTGTGTCACTGCACTTGATGTCACCTGTGTTCAGGGAAAATGGGCAGGCATTTCAGTGACACTAAGCAAAGAGAGGAATAATGGAAGTAAGACCCCCAGCTGCAGCATCACCAAAAGAGAAGAGACTAGATTCTTCTTCTGCCATTCCATAGGGAGAGTCGATAATAATAAAAATGATCATTAGAGCAAATGTTTGTTGAATTCTTACTGTATTACAGGCACTGTTCTAGACCCTTTACATGAATGATCTCATTTACTAGATAGGTACTACCATTACCCCTTCCATTAGGTAAATGAAGAAATTTAGGCCCCAACAGACCAAGTATTTTAACACAAGGTCACACAAATTGTATATAAGTAACGGAGCCAGGATGTAAACAAATCTGAGCAACTGGGCTCCAGATCCCAAACTTATAAAGGGCAATTATAAAAAATACAGCGTTTTTATTTCTTGAACATCCAAATCTTTGGGCTACAATTGTTGTCACACATATAATGCCTTGGCTTTCGGTTTAGTTCTTCTCAAACACTTCTTTTTGCTTCTCTACCACTAGAATCTCTCTTTCATGCAAAATCTAAGGTAGAACCTCAGTATGTAAAATGAGTAAGAGCAGGGCTCTTCGGTACAAGCAGGGTGAAGAGCTGAGATCCTCGTCTCCCACCATCTCCCTCATGTGGCAGAGGCTCCAAATCCTCCTGGAATGCAATTTGAAAACCCCTGGTCCAAACCAATATCACTCTGAATTATGCGCTTGAGAGACAAAAGAAACACAACTAGAAAACCAACAACAGCTAGCTAAACCAAAGGGAAAAGGCAAAAATATGCCCCCCACCAATAGCAGCTAGTGGTACCTCACAATCCGGACCATGACACTAACCATCTTAAATCTGAGCATATGAGGGGCCAGAGGAGGTGGAATTTGGGGCTGGAGCAGAGTTAGGAATGAGGCAAATCCAATAAACAGGCAGAGGTGGGAAGCAGAGCCAAGAGGGCACCAGGGCCAGCAGTCTGTGGTGAGGGAGGGAGGCTGCTACAGGAACAGAGGTGGGAGCGTGAGAGGGAAGCCAGCACAGGAACTGCTCCCAGAGCCAGCATCCTCCAGCTTCAAGCTGTCCACACATATTATATGAAATAGAAATTGCAAACACTTACCAAATACTTCAATAACCAGGGTTTGTTTTTGTTTTTTTTTGCAGGGGATGGTACCTCCCTTCTTGCAGATACAAATATTGCTTTTTCCTTACATACAGTAACATACCATCCGGTGTCTGATACTGTCAGACTTAACAGACAGAAATCCCTGCCATTGGGAGCAGTGTGAGAAGCAGTTAGGAGTGCCAAACTGCTTGGATTCACAACCCAGCTCTACCCTGTACTAGCTGTGTAACCTGGGGCAAGTTACTTAAGCCCCTGGTACGTCAGTTTCCTCTTCTGTGATATGCAGATAATAAAATCTCAGCTGTGTAAAGATGACAGGTTAATAACACATAAAGTACTTAGAACAGTACCTAGCAAAGTTCACACTAACTGCTGCCTATTACTGTTCTCTTATTTTGCTAGCTTTCATTTCACTCCTGACCACTTTCTTTTTTCTCTTCCATACTGTATTAGTTTCTTATCGCTGCTGTGACAAACTGCCACAAACTTAGTGGCTTAAACCATACAAATGTACCTTACAGTTCAGGAGGTCAGAAGTCTAAAATGGGTGGGCAGGGCTGCATTCCTTCTGGAGGCTCTAAGGGAAACTTTGTTTTCTTGCCTTTTCCAGCTTCTAGAAGTAGTTACATTCTTTGTCTCATGACCCCTTCCTCTCATTACCCCTACCTCCTATTAGGGACTCTGATCCTCTTGCCTCCTTTTATAAGGAACCTCTAGAATAGACTGGGCCCACCCACATAATCAATGATAATTCCCTCTTCTCAAAATCATTTTAATCACATCTGCAATATCCCTTTTGTCACATAAAGTAGCATATTTACAGGGTCCAGGGCTTCAGACTTGGACACCTTTGGGAGGTCACTGGCATTATTCAGGTTACCACACATGCCTCTCCAAAGCCTAAAATTAAAGACTGTCAAGATTTAGGTAGGCCTAGAGGGGAAAACCAACAATATTAGTAGCTAACTTTTTGAGCACTATGTTCCCAGCACTATGCAAAGTGCCATAGGTAAATTATCTTACTTAGGTTTCATACAGAAATGTTAATTGCTTGCTTAAGATTTATAGCTAGTAGGTGGCAAAGCCCATGTAAAGCCAGTTAAATTTGATTCTAGAGCCCTTGTGTGTGACCAAGAGAGTGCCTTGTCCATTATAACTGGGGGGCACCATGACCATTAGCAGTCTTAGAGACTGGGCCACAGAGGTACACATGGTCCCTAGACACAGAGAGATTGGGGTCCACCTAAAAGGTTGCATGCTAAAAGGTCCATGCTGAAAGGTCCACATAGATGGCTAAGCACTCAGAACATTTTCTCATATTCAAAGGCAAAAACTCAAGAATTTCTTTGAATGTAAGTTTGGACCAAAAAGCCTTAAAGGGAATATCTAAGCCTGCCACTAATTGGGGAGGGAAGGTGAAAAGTCCACTGCTGACCCTAGGCCAGCCCTGCAGTTCCCAAGGCATGCACCAAAAATGATTATTATACATGGCTCCCAAAAAGAAGAGAGGAACTGACAGTCTTTCCTAGAGAAACTTAAAACTGAGTCAGATTGGTCCAGATCCTCTGAAACCACAGCAGGAAGTCACAGAACCCCAGTGGGCCACCAGAATGGCCCTACCCATAGCTCAACAGTCAGTACACACCAGAACCAAACCATTGTCTGCCTTCCACCCCACAACAGTTAATGAGTATACGAACCCCACCATGTGCCCCAAGTTTTAATAAGGGCCCAGGGGTTTTAGCAATGCCCACAGTAAGCAGCCTCTTACCTACCGGTTCTTATACAGCAAATGGCTCAAAACCAACTGTGATTGGCACAAAGTGGAAGGCGGCAAGCCAAACAATTGCTAAGCATGCCTATTTACAGTGGTTTAACTATCCACAGCATTTCAAAACCTCAACTGCTAAACAATTTAGCCATAGCGCTATCTGAGACTTTCTAATCAGCTGAGTTAATGCTATCTGGTTTCACCAAGACAAAAAAAGGGTCATTCATTTGTTTGGGGGTGATGAGCCCAGAGGCCGATGTACAAAGTTCAAGGGAATGAACTCTGGAGCCAGCCTATTCTGACTGAATCCTGGCTCTGGCACTTTCTTGCTGTGACTTCATGCAAGTTACTTAAATCTTTTAGTTCCTCAGTTTTCCTATCTCCATACTTCCTTGTCCAAAATCAGAAGTCTTTGGCTTTTGTAATGGTAAGCGGGAATATATACCATATACTACAAAACACTGTAGGTGGGATCCACAGCAAACATATCCATCCATTATTTTTGAAACAAAAATGTATAAATAGTTCTTACCAGGTGAGAAAACTAACTTTAAATGTAAATGTAAATGGCCACGGGGCTTGTGACTACCATACTTCGTACAGCACAGCTGTAGAAGGCGGGGTTCCAACTGGCCCATGAAAACCTATTTAAACCATAACACAGATGAATTAAAATGTTAATAAAAACAAGCCTGAAATCTACACCCTGGGAGCAAAGAGGACCACGTGATGCTAAAAAGTTTTACTTTCTAGGCCCCATGGCTGGCCCACAGCAAAGTGTATCTTTGATATCTTTTTTTCTTTACTCTCCACTCCACATTTCCAACACTCCTCTAGGCAGCATGCAACTGTGCTATATGCTTCCCTAAGCCCCCACAAATACCTCCCAACCCTTCTACAGGAGTACCATGCCCCTCACTTGTCTTCCCTTTCCCCAACCAAATTCCCACCTGCTCAACACCAGGATCTCAACCAAATGTCAGGAGGAAAGCAACTTGATCAAATGAATTCACACTGTAAGCTGTTACAGCTTTTTCTGGCTTTTCCCCTGCTTCTCAGTCTCAACCCAGAAGTTCTAAATCATTGTGTTCCCCTGGACCCCTTCTTCCCCTAGCAGATGTAGCCCAGGCAGAGAGAAGGAGCCCCCAACCGAAGCAGCTGTTGTCCTGTGTCAGCTGCTTGCCAGCCAGGTGTGTGAAAGGCAGGGACTGCCAACATACACATGTACAGAGCAAATACTCCTCTTGCCCAGGTATGAGAAACATTACCTATTCTCTGCTTTCGAAAATATCATGCACAATTCTCTTCAACGTTCCTTTAATCATTTAGAAATTTATAAGTAACAAATTACACATTGAATGAATTTTTTAAAGTATATAACAAAAGCCCAGAGAAGATTATGATTAACAACAGTTGCAAACAGAAAAAGAAAACCAAGCACCTTCATTGGAATCTACCATCACCACAACCCACTTGAGCTTAGAATTTTTAATGACACAGGTCAACCTTGGAGCACATCCAAGAAGCTTATGTTACTAGAAAGACTGGAAGGACGTCCCTCCAGCTCAATCTCACCTCGTACTTGGCCCCAAGGACCAAAGATGATTATTATGCATGGCTCCTGGGTATAAGGAAAATTTCCCCTGTGGACAGTAAGTGGGGGACAATAAGAATGGTAAATATTATGCTTGTTTTTAAATCCTTTGATTATATTATCTGCTCCAAAGTAGAGATTTGTGTTGAAGAACCAGTCTTTACATTTAATACCAGTCCCTACTCATTCTAGAGGGTCTTCTAGGTGCAAGCACTGTGTCAAAGAAAGCCACAGTTAATGACATGACTCCGGTAGGGGGGGAAATGAAACATCTACATAAATAACTCTCAAAGAACGCAGAGAGGAGAAAGGGTGGGAAGGTAAACTGCTGCAGGAATCAGAGCAGGGGAAGGTTGGCTATTTGGGGCTGGGGTATCAGGGAAGGTCTCACTACAGCAAAAAAACTCAGTTTGAAGGCTAGTTAAGATTTAGGGTGGTGAAATGGGGCAGGAAGAGCATTCGGAAAAAGGAAAGGATGTTCTAAATGACAATATCATCAGGCATTCTTCAGAAAGTTGTTTTCCAAGATACAACTGCATACAGTATCCAGAGATAGCGCACCTCCCCTTTTCCCCCAATGACAATGGGGCCCCTGTATGGATATCCATAGAATCACGGGCACCCACCTCCCAAGACAGGTTCTCAAAAATTCTCTCTGGTGGGATCCAGCATTCTTGGTCACAGCTGTGCCCATTCTGTGGCAGGGAGGGGCCTCACCCTATCCCTACCAGAGGTTCCTACAGTAAGAAACACAAGAGAACACACACTAATCTTGCAGGGATCTAAATGACCTACTAACAAATTTTGTGTAATGCAATTAAAATTATGAACCATGGAAATAAATCTCTTTGATGAAGTGAATCCTACTTAACATTTATTCAGGGAGCTCGCTATTTAAAATGACTGATAAGTCTTTACATGATGAATCTTTCCTACAATGAATAATTGGTTGAGTTCGTTGAGCCAAATGTTTCATGGCTTATAAGTACCAGGCAAGGGGGTTAAGAACCCCATACATTTACACTGTGCATTTACCATTTTGAGCCATCACGGAGAACTCCTAGCTCCTGGTTATTCGCGATTACAGGACTTGGAAAAAAGATGTAGTCACCAGTTAAAGTGAGCCCACACACAATATTGTATTTTCTAGGACTTGATGCAGGTAAATCTCTCCCCAGGAATAGTTTCCTTGGGCACCTTCGCCGAAATACTGTCACCAAAAGGGCTGACGCTTTTCTTCTTTTGTACTGGCCACCTCCACACCGTGCACGCAAACTGAAGTGGGGACCTGAGGCAAACATCCGAAGGAGTGAAGGAGGCACTTCGGGGTGTTCTCCAGCCCACAGGAGGGCTGGCCTGCATTCGCTGAGGAGTCGCCTGCCTCAGTTCCCCGCGAGTCTGGGGTCAGGGGTGGGGGTCAGGGTTTACACTTCCGCCAGGTACGCGGAGCTGGGCGGCCGCCCTCGGCGGACCTCCTCGTTTAACGATAACAAGCCCACCTCTCCCCCTCTCCCAGCCTCGGTAACCGAGCGACACAGTCGTTCCCTCACCTTGCCTCTTCTGGCCCGTGGCGCCGAAGTTCCCAAGTGCAGCGTCCCTCAAAGACGCGCTTGTCGCTAGCGGCGTCGGGTGTCCCCGCTACTGTGTGTCAGCGGCCGGGCTGCTGCCAGGAGCGCGCAGGAACCAGGCAAGTGCCGGAGAGGCAGAGCCCGCGGCGCGCCGCCCGCCGCCGCTCCCGCCCCGCGAACCCGCCAGGGTCCGCCGCCCACGCCGCCCGCCTGCCAGTCCCGCGTCCCCGGGTGCGCCCCCGCCGGGCGCCGCTCCCTCGCTCCGCGCCCGCAGAGGTCTGCACGCTGCCCGGACGGCGGCGCGGGCGGCAGCAGGGCCCCCGCCCTGGGCCGGGCTTTCCCAGAACTCGCCCGCCCCGGGTGAGAGAGGCCGCGAGCGCCGCCGCGGGCAGCCGGGCGGCGCGGGGAGCGGCCTGAGGCGGACACGCCCCCGGCTTCGGGCCGCGCGGAAAGGGTGGGTGCGAGGGGTGGACGCTGCTGCCCACTACCCCCGCTCGGCCGGCCGCCGGCAGCGCGACCCCCACCAGGTCTGGGCCCCCGAAGGCCGTCGTTGGCCCAGGCCCAGGCGGGAGCCGGCGGGAGCGCTGCCTGGTTGCCTGGCTCCGGCGAGGGCGGGAACTCAGTACACCTCAGGCCGCGGGAATTTAGTCTCACACCTACCCCCTGGGGACCCTGCTTAATAGATGGGGAAACTGAGGCTCGTAGCGGTTGATTTACTTGACCAGAGTTACTGCAGTTAATGATAGTGCCAAGTCTCCAACCCGTTCAGTCTTTCATTCACTTAACAAAGACGTATTGAGCACCACAACTTGCCCAGTGCTGTGCCAGGCCCTGGAAATACTCCTTTTGCTGCTATTAGCGGCCACCCAGGTCTGTGGACTCCAAATCCAGTGCTCTTTCATTGCTGAAGCAAACGGAGAGAGATGTTCACCGCTGCCAGAAACTACGGGCTCTGCAGTAAACTTTCCTTAGCCGCTGAGGTGATTTTGTAGCCAGTTGGCAGTCACGAGAGCCATAGACCTGGAGAAAAATCAAATTATCATCCCCTCTCCTATTGCCCTCTTCCTCCTCCCTCTTTACCTATTCTAATAGCAGATGACCCTTCCATAGACCTGAGCCCTCCTCCTGCATTCAGTCAGGACCAGTTTCTGTGGCCCATAACCCCTCCCATTTGTCCCCTCCTTGGACTGAATCATTCCTCACACCACAGCCATGTTATTCATACTCGTCTACAACTTTAATCTGTGCAGAAGCCTTCACTGGCTCCCCACTGCCTTCCAGACTAACTCCCTATGACAGCAGGAACCCAACATGATGTCTCTCCCACTCCAGTTCTGTACCTGTCCTTAGCCTGAGCCTCTACCTGGAGCATCACCACCTCCTCCCACCCACTTTCCTCCTGCTCAAGTTTGACCCTTTCTTTCAGGCCACTGTTAAAAGTGACCTCCCTTCCTTTGAGCCTCTAGGACACAGGAGTGGTTGGAGCAAGAATGCACAGGAGGGCACCAAAGAATTCTCCCTATAAGAAAAATGTGCCAGCCTGGTCCTTAAACTGTTTTGCTGTTTTCTTACCACTAGGATTTTAATGAAAATCAACATTACCTCCTCTCTTGTGAGCTGGTTTCAGAAAGGTCTCTGCAAAAGACTCGGAGGAAACTTTGTTCATTAAGAGGTGGAGATCTGAGAGCAATCAAGAATGGCCATTTACTCCAGCCCCTGACATTACACTGTCCACAAGGTAAGCTGTTTATTTAATAGACAGTTTTATATTATTCCGTTATAATGCATTTAATGAATCTAGTAATATCAAGCCATCAATCACCTGTAGTCCCCAAAGACTTGTATTTTTTTAAAAAAAGGCACATGGGAATTAGTAGATTGTTACAAACTGGTGGATGCATAAGCAGTTAACCTTGAATCCTCCAAATGAGTCATTGCACTGTTATTGCTCAAGGCAAGTCTAGGTCCATTGGGCAGGAAAGTTATCTGAGTGTGATAATCACCGTCACCCCATCCCTGGAGAAGGGCACCTTCCCCAAATCTTTGCAAAGAGAGCTAGTCCAGATCAATGTCCTTTGCTTGCCCCCTCGCTCCCTCTCCAAATGAGAGTGGAGGGAGCCATGTCCCTGAGGCTGCCTCACCGCATTGGAATGTCTGAGCTAACAGTGCTTCCAGAGGGTTCATTGCTCCTCTCAACAGCACTGCCCAGACTTTCTGGAGATTTTAATTCACTCTCTAACCTCGCCAACAGTTGCACACAAGGTGCCTTTTCTACACCCTGCTCTCTGTTCAGTGAAACACGCAGACCATCTCAGGGGAACAATGGCTCCATTCAAGACTTTTTCAAAAGTGCAGCATATAACCTCCTTGCCGTGGGTTGCTGCCAGCCACTATCTGGAGGAAGAAAGACTGTCAGATAAAGTGCCTATGAATTGAGGGAGCACTGGACAGTTTCCATGGAAAATTCAGTTTCAATAAACTGAGTTATGCATCTTTGTACACAAGACCTTTCTACATAGACAAAAACAACAACAATAACAAAAGCCCTGAGAAATGATCCTGTGGAAACTATTTAAATATCATGCATCTATGTTTGAAATTTCAGCCGAGAGCACAAATCTCTTTTGAACTTGTTACATAATGGTCTCTATTTGATGGAAATGGATTTTAATAAGTTGTATATGTTGGGACTACAGAATTTAAGTCGTAAAATCATTTTAAGAAGTGAAATTATATTCCTACTTTCTTCCTCTTGCATTCTGTAATTTTTCAGATGGGGGGAGGGAGGCTGGTCTCTGACTTCATGGTTGTTGATGCCAACAGGAGGCCCCGCATCCCCTTCCACACATATTACAGAAAAATAGATTGGCCCTTTGCCACACTCAACAAGCCAGTCACCATTAACCCATTTATTAACAAACCTGAGGTTAGGAACTGAATAGTCAGCACAGGCACCATTGACAAATATATTGATCTTTGTGAAACAGAAGCTAATTGCCAAGCAGAGGAATTTGCCAACAGACATCTGAGTAGTCTTGAAAGCCAAGGAAGAACTGAAGAAACAAGCCAGCCCTTAGTTCAGGAGTTGCCTTTTCCCCCCATTCAAAGTCAGTGCCTCAGATTATACCAGGTTTACCAGATGTCAGCAAATATGCTAATGAGTTCAGACAGTGGGGCGAGGGCCAAAACATGCTTTCCAGGGTTATGTGATATGTGATGGTTGAAGTACTAAGGCAGTTTGAGGTTGGTGAAAAACAACCTTGTTAAAGTAGTAGTTAGCTCTGCTTCTGTGAGGTGGTTAGGAGTGAGGGTGCAGGAGGTCTGGTGGCGACAGTGAGTGAAGTAGGAGAAACAATCCTAACCATTACCTGTCACATAGCCAGTATTAGGGGCACAGACTTTGGTGTAGGGCCACTTGAGTTGAAAGCCCAGATTCACCCTCAGGTATGAACTCTTGGACACTTACCTCTCTGTGTCTAAATTTTCATCTTCTGTAAACTATTTCTACCCCTCAGTATTGTTGTGAGGATTAAATGAGTTAATATATGTGAAACACTTACATAATGGTTTCTTAATTAAATGAAACCCAGAACTTTATTTTCACTGATAGTATTTAAAAAACATGATCTCCTTGGAATATTGCAAATATCTTATTAATGTTTTGACAGAAACATTAATTTTTTTCTGGAATCTCATTATAATATTTGGTTCAGAGCTACTATCAGCAAAATGTATGACCAGCTCAAATTGTCTCAAGGAGCCATAACTAAAACTTATAAAAGCACAGTTTAAAAAAACACTTTGAGCTATACTATAATAAAATCCCAATGCATGGTCATTGGAGCTAGAGACTTCTCTAGGTGTAATTTTAAAGGTTTCTTGTTGTTTCTTAGTGGCCAAAATGTTCCTTGGAGTAAGAGAGCTTTGATACAATAAAGGAACAAACAGAAAATAATATTTGCTTGAAAAACATCATCTTTTCTCTAAACTTTGCTCGGGAAACAAGTCTGCTAGGAAAATGGCTATGGCTCCTGGGTGAACCCAAGTGCTATGAGTGGTCAGTAGCCACAGGTGGAGGGTGGAGGACATGGAGGAAGGTATGCACAGGCCAATTTGTTCACTGATTCTCCAACTGGAAACTTGGTGCCAATCAGTTCCACAAGCCTCCAACAAGCTCATTCTTTGGGTTTTCTGCCATTTCTTCTTTATTAATGTCAGCCTTTCACTATCTGCTAGCCTTCCCAGA
Source organism: Carollia perspicillata (assembly GCA_004027735.1). Taxonomy (NCBI): domain Eukaryota; kingdom Metazoa; phylum Chordata; class Mammalia; order Chiroptera; family Phyllostomidae; genus Carollia; species Carollia perspicillata. The sequence continues at coordinate 29,552 of PVKM010009477.1, forward strand.
TTGTTTTATTTACAATTATTGTTTTAAGCACATCCTCACATTGTCAATCACTCCTTCTGCCAAAAACTAATAGCAATGATAACAGCAACTGTAATTGAGTGTTTACCATTGTACCATTCTTTTTTTTTTCCATTCAAAGAATATATGTTGAGCACCTACCATGTGCTAAGCATTGTTCTAGGTGCCAGAGACACGGCAGTGGACACAGCAATCAACAAAATCTCTGCCTTTGTGGTGCCCATATTCTGGCAGGAGTAAATAGACAATCAATAAACTAGGGTGGAGGAGGGGAGTAAAGCAAATAGTGTAGTAGTAGATGATAAATGCTTGGAAAAAGCAAAGCAAGGAATCCAGAAGACCGGAAGTGCTTCAGGGCGTGAGGATTGCAGTTTTAAATAGAATAGTCAGGTAAGAATTCATTGAGAGGTGACTTTTGAGTAAAGGCATGAAGAGATGAGCAAGGCTGGAAGACTGTGCTTATTTTCCTCCAGTACACATTCTTTATTTGTCTTCTTTAGTTATTAAACTTTCTCTATCCCATTTTGGCTGGGCCGACACTTGCTCACCACTTTCCCAGCTTCTCTTGCATCCAGACATGACTAAGTTCCAGCCAATGATATATGAACAGGAATTAAGTATGAGATATTCAGTAACATTTTTAAAGTTGGGGCTGCTTGCCTATGATTTCTTTTCACCCTTCCCATTATATGAGAATTGGCAAGATCTAGGGCAATAGTGCTGGCCCAGAGATGGAAGCTCCATGCAGAGAAAACAGAGCTGCCCCAGCTCTCCAGGATACTTCTTGGCATTATGCTAGAAGACTTTCACATCCATGCTCCCTTCCAATATTGGGAAGACATAGTGCCTTCCATGAAGGCAGAAACATGTGCATAGTATATCCCCAACATGGAAAACCAAGCCTGAAAAATTATAGGTTCTCAGAAAATACAACAACCACTTTGCCTCAGTGCTTTCCAACACTAAAACTCCACTGTTTGCAGAAGTCACATCTTGGCCCTCCAAAGTCTCACCTCTGAAATTCCCTTCTCTGATCACAGTCTTCTCTTCTTCCTCTTCCATTCTTAGGCTGAAACTTCCTTTCCTTCATTCTTATTTTCTAGAAGCAGCTTCTCACCCTGTGCTATCTATCTCACCCTGACAAAGACATTGTAGGCAGCATATGAAAGAATGTCTCCAGCAACTGGAGCTCCAGACCTGCCTTCCTGAGTTACCATACTTTGGTCTGAAGTATATGTTTCTATTTTAACTCCTCCTTCCCCTTCTGCTTACCTTTCCTTCTGCTCTTCCAGTCCTTCTGATGTCCTTTTGATCTCTTTTTTCCAAATCACTCTCTCCCACTAACATGGCTTGTTCATGTAACTTTGTTTTTAATAATCCTCTTAGCTTAATTTCATTCGTTACTTTCAATATAGATGTTACTAATCTGATGAAAAAAGCTAAAAAACAAGGTCTATTAAAGGTTATAAAAAATCCTAGAATAAATAATTATTTAACTCTATTTAATCCAGAAATTCTCTAATTTACAAAACATTGCACAGGGCTCTTGCTATGAACTACTGCCCATGGGCCAGATAATTTTACCTACTAGTGCTTCCAGATTTTCAGTAGAAATAAATCAAATGCTCATAAAATATTTTCCAAAGCAAAGAAAATATGAAGTATCAATTATGAGTCTAAATATGAAAATCCTAAATATAATGTAGTCAAACCAGATTCAATAGCATATTATAAAACCATCTGCTCTGATCAATCAGGATTTATCACAGAATTTAAAATTCTTTGAGTATTAGGTAATTATTAATAAAAGAATGCATATCAATAAATCGAAGGAATCTGATTATCATCTTAATAAATAACCAAAAGACAGTTCATAAAATTGAACACCACTTTCTGCCTGATCGAAGAAGTCTTTTTAAAACAAATAATAGAAGTGCATGTTCTTAAAAGAATTACAGTATCTTTCACAAATAACAGCCATCATCATACAAATGGTGAACTTCATAGAGGCTACCCATTAAAATTAATACCAAACAAAAATGCCTAATTATGACTGTTATTATTTAATATAGTCTTAATGTTTTATTCAGTATTTTAAGATATAAAACATACAACAGAAATACACACCCTGAAAAGGAAGAGATAAAATTATGATTACTTGTAGAAAACATGGTTGTGTACCTAGGTAATCTAAGACAAATCAACTACAAGACAAATATCTTGAATTAATGAGAACTTACTAGAGTGGCTGGATACAAGACAAATATTAAAAAGCCAACAGCTTTTCTATATAAGACTAGTATTAGAGATATATTGGGATAATCTCATTCACAATAGCATGAAAGCATTAAAAAGTGGAAATTAGGGATAGTTATAGTGATATACATACATATATGTGTGTGAGTGTGTTTAATAATTTTGGAGAAATTAGAGACATTTTAATAAATAGGGAGAAACATTTCTTCATGGGAAAACTTAAATATGAAAAATACCATATTTATTAAGTTAATACTTAACATTTAACAAAATTCCAATGAGCTTTTCAAAAACTTGCCAGAAAATGCTAAAATGCCAATAATTGATAATACTGATAATTCTAAGCTAATGTAATCATCACATTGGATTTCATTATAATATTCTCTCTACTTTTGCTTTTGTTTAAAGTGTTCATATTAAGAAGTTTCAAAAAGTCATTAAAAAAATAAATGATTATCCACAAGACTGTTTGAAAAAAAGATAAAATGAAGGTAGCAGAGGTGACATTTTAGCACCAGCAGTGACTGTCCACAGGCAGAAGACATGTGGTAGCAGTAAGTGTCCAGTGGAAAAATGCCAGCAGCTGGCCCTAAGCTTAACTGTTCCAGTCATCTGAGCTTTGCTGTGTCTTGCCCTCCTTGGTTTCAGCCATTTTTTAAGCTTGGGTCTCCAGCCTTCCCAGTGATTCTGATATAATACATTTCATTTCCCCTTAAACCAGGTAGAGTTGGTTTTTGTTTGCAATAAAGAAATCTGACTTACATCCCAGACCTTCCCCCAGTGCTGGGATGTGAGTAAAAGACAGAAAACTGTACTGAAAAACAATAAAAAAAATAAAAATAAAAAAAAAAGGAAAAAAAAAAAAAAGAAATCTGACTTAAACAGTTCAGAAAAGAAAAAAAGATATTTCCCAATACAAATGCACATAGGCTTAAGAAAAAAAATCGTAACAGAAATTCTGGTATATTTATTTTTTTATTTTAATATTATATATATTATTCTAGTATTCAATAAATTCTGGTATATTTAGATCTGAATGACAATTTGAAGAAAACCAACAAACTACACATCAAAACTTGGCTATAACTGCCCTGACAGTGTGGCTCAGTTGGTTGGTGCATCATCCCATGGACTGAAGGGTCCTAGGTTTGATTCCCTATCAGGGTCCATTCCCAGGTTGCAGGTTCTATCCCCAGTTGGACCACATATGAGAAAGCAACCAATTGCTGTTTCTGTCTTGCATCGATGTTTGTCTCTCCCTCTCTCATTCTTTCTCTCTCTCTCTTCCTCTCTAAGAGCAATGAAAAAAAAAATGTCCTCAGGTGAGGAGTAAAAAACAAACAAACAAAAACCCTGGCTATAACTAAGGCAATAGTGAAGGGAGATTTATAACTTTCAAACATATTTATTGGAAAAGAAGAAAGGTGTATAAGGGATTGCTTAAGCACTCAACACAAGAAACTAGCCAGAGAACACAGAGGAAACTCCAAAAATGAATACATATAAAAGAAATCACTCAAACAAACAAACAAACAAACAAAAAAACAACTGAAGTTTTTAAAAGACTAGGCAAACTTCTAACAAGAATAATCAAGGTAAAAGAAAAGAGGACACGAATATGTAATATAGAAATAGTAATAAGTTTTATATTTATTTAAAGGTGACTTAGAGTCAGGTCAAGGTCTAAGTATTTGACATAACCCATCTAACCCTCACAACAGGCTTTGGAATAAATACTATCATAATTCCTGTTTATGCAATGGGAAACTGACATACAGAGGGGTTAAGTAATTTGCTCAAGATTCATGCCTAGGGTAAGAAACCCTAGGCATTCTGTCTCCAGGGTCTCTATTCTTTACCATTATGTGAAAGAAGGTGAACATAACTAGAGTTGTAGTAAAGAGTAAAAGATCACATGACAGTTATATGAAAAACTTTGTGCTATTAATTTTGAAAAGGTAATATGGACAATTTTTCATGTGTTATGTTTTTGTTCATATTTAAAACAAATGTATTTATTCAATAGCTATAGAGGATTCAAAGCTAGAATCCTCTAGCTTTTCTTTGTGAGGTTGTTTTGGCTATTCTGGGTCCCTTGGATTTCCTTATGAATTTTAAGATCAGCTTGTCAACTTATGCAAAAAGAAAAAAGCAACTTGGATTTTGATAGGAGTTGCATTGTATCTTTAGGTCAGTTTGAGTCTGTTTGTATCTCTAGATTAAGGAACATGAAAAAAAAAGGGTTCAAAGGGTGTAAAAAGTGAGTTTCTCCTTCATTATCCACTACCACCCATTTCCCTGACCCAGACTCAACCAATTATGTATCCTCCCATTCATTTTGTGTGAGTGTACGCGTATAATTTCACTCAAGTGTATGTAATATTTCTATAAGAGAAATTGCTAGAAGTTGAACGGTTGTGTTTCAAAAAAGGTTTCAGAAGTTAAAAAATTTAAAACTACTGCCAGATTGACCACAATAGAGGTTGTAATAATTTATATTTCCACTGGCAATGTATATGAGTGCTGGTTTTCCCACTCCCTCCAACAAAGTACTTTTCAAACTTCTTGAGACTCTCAGTATTGGAGTTCTTGGATTTCCCTTCAGGGTGTGTTACTTTCTTTGGCATCTTGTCTCCTTTGTGGAAGGTTTGGGTGTCTTCTTTAAGGACCTTTCCACACCTGTTTAGCCTTCACTGTATTGGGTATCCTTTATTACTGTATGTAAGAGACGTCTGAGGCCAATCATAATTTATTTCTTCTCTTAGATGATGTGATCACTTTCCTGGGTACCTAAAGGACTGTTTTGTTTTCTTTGAAGTCTGACATACAAGAGTCAAGATGACTCTGGGACATTGGATATAGAAAGGGGACATACCCTTCCAAATATGAATACTTTATATCTTTTTGACCAAAATGTTGTATAATATATCTAGGGTGTCAGAGGAAAAAAGGAGTACTTAGATGAATTCCTTAAAAAGCTAAGTAATAAGAGAAAATTGGTAAATTTGGCTTTAACCATATAACCCGTATAACCATAGATATCGGTAACGAAGTTGAAAAAATGTCCAAATATCAGGAGAAGAAAGCTGAAACATAAATAACAGACAAATCATTAGTGTCCTCAAAACAAGCCTCAACAAATTCAAGAAAATTGAAATCATACCAAGCATTTTCTGTGACCACAAGGGACTGAAATTAGAAACCGACCCCAAAGGAAAAAAACAAAACACTCAAAATCATGGAGATTGAATAGCATGCTATTAAACAATGAATGGGTCAAAAATGAAATTAGGGAAGAAATCAAAAAGTTTCTGGAAACAAATGAAACTGAACTCAGAACAACCCAAAACTTATGGGACACAGCAAAGGCAGTCCTGAGAGGGAAGTTCATAGCAATATAGGCCTACATAAAAAAGATAGAAACATTTCAAACAAACAACCTAACCCTACACCTACAATAACTCGAGGAACAGCAATAAAGACAGCCCACAGCTAGTAGAAGGAAGAAAATAACCAAGATCAGAGCAGAATTAAATGACATAGAGACTAAAAGCAGAATCCTAAGGTTCAATGAATCCAGGAGCTGTTTTTTTTTTAAAGATAAATAAAATCGACAAGCCTTTAAGCAGGCTTATCAAGAAAAAAAGAGAGGGGACCCAAATAAATACAAACTCAGAAATGAAAGAGGAGAGATTACAACTATACCACAGAAATACAAAGGATAGTAAGAAATTACTATGAGGAGCTATATGCCAAGAAATTTGAAAACCTAGGTGAAATGGACAAATTTCTAGAAAAATATAATCTTCCAAAACTAAATGAAGAAGAAGCAGAAAGCCTGAACAGACCAATAATAGCAGATGAAATTGAAGCAGTAATCAAAAAACTCCTGACACACAAAAGCCCTGGACCAGATGGTTTCACAGGAGAATTCTACAGAGCATTTAAGGAAGAGCTAACCCCTATCCTGCACAGGCTATTCCAAAAAATCCAAAGTGATGGAAAACTCCCAAACTCTTTTTATGAAACCAACATTATCCTAATCCCAAAACCAGATGGAGACACAACAAAGAAAGAAAACTTCAGGCCAATATTGCTGATGAACATAGACGCTAAAATCCTCAACACAATATTGGCAAATTGCACCCAACAATACATTAAAAAGATCATACACCATGACCAAGTGGGATTCATCCCAGGGATGCAAGGATGGTTCAATATTCACAAATTACTAAATGTAATACATCACATAAACAAAAGCAAAGACAAAAATCACATGATCATATCAATAGATGCAGAAAAAGCATTTGACAAGGTACAGCACCCATTTATGATCAAAACACTCAGCAAAGTGGGAATTGAGGGAGCATTCCTCAACATACTAAAGGCCATATATGAGCGACCTACAGCCAACATCATACTCAATGGACAAAAACTAAAAGCTTCCCACTAAGATCAGGAACAAGACAAGGTTGTCCACTTTCACCACTTCTATTCAATATAGTTTTGGAAGTTTTAGCCACAGCAATCAGACAAGAAAAGGAAATAAAAGGCATCCAAATTGAAAAGGAGGAAACAAAACTGTCACTGTTTGCAGACGATATGATAGTGTACATGGAAAATCCTATAGACTCCACCCCAAAACTGCTCAACCTAATAAATGAATTTGGCAAAACAGTAGGATACAAAGTCAATATCCAGAAATCAAAGGCATTTTTGTATACCAACAATGAAACAGCAGAAGCAGAAATCAAGAAAAAAATCCCATTCGATATAGCAAAAAGAAAAATAAAATACCTAGGAATAAACCTAACCAAGGAGATAAAAGACCTGTTGCAGAAAACTACACAACACTGAAGAATGAAATCAAGGAAGACACAAACAAATGGAAACATATACCGTGTTCATGGATTGGAAGAATTAACATCATCAAAATGTCCATATTACCCAAAGCAATATACAGATTCAATGCAATGCCTATCAAAGTACCAATGGCATATTTTACAGACATAGAACAAACACTTCAAAAGTTT